>JARNME010000012.1:0-133818 GCA_030179655.1 Scaptomyza flava
GACTTCGATAACTTCGTCAAAACTGAACCGATTTTCAAAAGCAATGTCTTAAAAGTCATGGTTTGGCTGCTAGAATAAAACTGCATTTAAATAATTACACTGAAGCAAAATTCGATATTTGGTCAAAATTCATGTTAAAATCTTGTAACAAAAATATCGACATAATCATTTGGGAAATCTTTCAACTTCGATAATTTCGTCAAAACTGAACCGATTTTCAAAAGCAATGTCTTAAAAGACATTGTTTGGCTGTTAGAATATAACTGCATTACAATAATTTCACTTATATGTAATTCGATTTTTGGTCAAAATTCATGTTAAAATTGCCTCACGCACTCCAAACAAACGAACCAACCTCTCTTGCCCAAGCATGCTGGATAGAGTACTTTCTACCAAGAAGGTTCATACTTACCTAAGAGTTAAGATGTACAGCAAACTCAACATTAACCCACACTTAGCAGCCACTCTCACTAAACTTAGGGCAAGATTGAAAAAGCTACACTAGCTCCTAAAAAGCGACAGCAAACTCCCCTTAAAAACAAATATAATAAAATAGAAACAGCTTGTTGCACCAATTTGACTCTATTCGCTTGCAGTCTGGGGACCACTCACAAGCGAAAAGTAGTTTCAAAGAAAACAGATTATACAGAACAAGGCATTTGGAACCATCACAGCTCCATGGAACATCAAGAACGACGCTCACCATGCTGACCTAGAAATTAGCACTGTCAAAAATGTTTACGCTAATATATGCTCTAAATACACAAAAAGACTTACAGAACACAACAATAACGAGGCAATGAAGAGAATGACTTTGCTGATTAGATAATTATTATTAATTCAAAGCTTCTTCACTGCTTTTGCATAAATAACGTGTTGAACTTACTTACTTGGAAAAGTTTACGTAAGGAACTATCGCTCAAAATATAGGGAGAGCACTATCTTTGACGAAAATTGATCAGCCTGTAACCTTAAGTGAGTACTATCACAAACACAATATACAATATATGTAAAAGTGTGTCGGCCCATTTTTGATTACTTATGCCAAACCTGAATTTTTTGTAAGCCATCAAGTCGGTAACATCAACAATGTGGTGGTCGATTTTACCAGAAGCACTTATGGTTAGTCAGTGAGTTGGTCGATAAGTGGCGCTGTTTGCAAATGAGGTTAAAGAGATGGCTGCAGTGATGATATTTGATTTGATTTGTTTTGACATTCTACCTTGCAGGTTAGCACAAAATTATCACTTATAGGCTAGAAACAATTGTTTGCATAACTCTTAGCATGTGAACTTTCGTATCCTGCATTAACAATTTTACTCGGAATACGGATATCAAATTTTAATGCGCTTCTGCTAACTTGTTAAAGTTGCTTTTGCGGTTGCGGCTGTTGACAATTTGTCGTTGGCAGTTTTTGTTTACTTCGATGTTGTTATTTGTCAGTCGCTTTAAGCCAATTTACTTATTGGCTTACTCCACAGAGCGTAAACGGTTTCGCACCAAAAAAGTGTGCAACAAATCTGTTTTGACGAACATTTTCCTAACCGACCTGTTTCCATTAAATGGAATTGTACATACATAAGTATATATGCACTGCATTTTTCCCAACTTCCGTCAAGTGCGCCTAACCAAGTTGTTTCAGTCGGCTCCCAGTCACATTATGTAACGCTCTTGCGCATTGCTATTTAACGTCTTCTGGTCACAGAGTTAAGCTGGCTTGCCCTCGTCGCTGGCGCGGTGCTCATGCATGTGCAAGGCGTTACTGCAGTTGTGGCTGTGTGGTCATTCTTTAGCGCTGTCGGCATATGTTGCAAGTTTTTCAATATTTTGCGCGAAAAATTAACACAGCAAACATAACCAGTTTTTCTGCAGTTTGCTTGGTTGAGGCAATTATCAAATGTGCTAGTTGCTGTTTTAATTTTGAACATGAGTTTTTTTCCTATTGTTTCCTTTGAGATTCGGGTCTGGCAATGATAAGCAAAAACAAATTGCTTGTCCGGCCGGTAAGTCATATGATCTTAAATTAAATGCTCTTGAGCAAAAAGCACAACAGAAGCTAAGCACAAGACAACGAGCAATCAAATTTAACAAATAAAACAAATATACAAAATCAAATCAAAAAAAATTTGTTTCAAACTTTCTTTTTGTGCGCCACTTATAGCTGCCTCTTTTTTACCCAAACATTCGTCGGGTCTGAGCTATGTACGTTTGTTTGCTGCTTTATTGGTTTTCATTTACGCTGCATTTTTAGGACGGTGACGTTGAAACGCTGATGAGGAAACTGAAAGAGTTTTAAAATGTACCAGCCTTCTAGCCTGGCCTAGGAGAAAAGTATGGACTCGACTGCATGCTGTTTGGAAAATCTACTCTTTGCATCTGCGTCATTGTTTTTTCTTTGATGTTTCGGTGCTTGGCATTGGATTTGACCATTTGCATACTAATTAAAAGTCACTGCAAATGAAATCAATACGTTAACAAAGCCATTTGTCTGTTGCAATTTGCGCAATACTTTGTCATGCAAGCGCTTTCACTGGTTTCTGGTAGCAGCTCGAATTCTTGATAGTGAAGTTCTCGCAATTGGTATAAATGCTATATGACTGCATCTAAGACTTCAGCTGCCTTGTAAGTCTTATATAAGCTATTAAATTTGACACGGCATCATGTAGTGGTGATCAGTACAACTAAAAAAAAGTTTTCACTGGTAACCAAAATTTTTGTTAAATGAATAACGTATGTCATAAAGTTTATTGTATTTCAATTTCAGCATTCAACAAGCTGAAAAAAATAATAATATCAAATGAAATAAAATAAAAAAGTCATCCTGAGGACAACGTTTGATAAGCGGATCAAAAGTTCATAAAAGTTCATGATTGTTAATAATAACAGCTGTTGTTGCTATCGTTACTAATTTGACGCTAAGTCTATGTCATTTGTGCACATACTGTAGTTTGTTGCCCATAGCGCTACATAGCGGTATTTAAGTTAAGTCTAAATGATGCACATTGTTAAATTTGTACCCAACGGGCATATGTGAATTCAACGGTCTAGTAGTACGGACTGAATATCGCATTTGACAAATGCTTAAAAAATGCATTAAAAAAATTAATTATATTTAAATGTACAATTTTTTTATGGAGGCAACGAACTTGCCTAGTCATTCGACTGCAACTGATGAGAAAACCACAACCACGTTACATATTAAAACAGCTGGTTTGCTCTCTTACAGTGTCTACATATATTTCTCTCTCTCCCACTCTCTCTCTGTATATGTATGTTTGTACGTTTCTCCTTACCTCGATACGTTACGTGTACTTTTTGGCAGCTCTTGTGTTTAGTTCAGGCATCGCATGCTTTCAGTTTCATTTTTAAGTTTGGCGCGTTAGGCAGTACCAGTAACAGCGGCAGCGCCAACAAATAAACACTAAAATAACAAATAAACAACCGAGTACTGTGTGCAATTTATAAGCTAACATATAAACAAATTACGTGATTTGCCTGTGCGCGTGCATTGTTGTCATTGCCTACACGCTGGTGAGCATTGCTGTAGTCGTTGTCTTTGTCCACGTCCACAAGCTTGAGCGCCTAGTGCTAAAACATCTGTTAGAGTCGCAGCTTTCAAAAACAGTGGGATTAGACAAGCGAGTAATCGAAAAAAAAAACAAAAACAGAAACAGCATTAACGCAAAACAACGTTTTTTGAGTAACATAATCGTTGCGAACATAAGGTTCGTTGCTTAAGTCTTTTGCTTCTCTCTGCACTGTGCGGACGAGCGCAAATCTCCGCCCAATAAACGAAACGAACTGTAGAGTTGAATAAAGAAATAAACACGATTGTTTACTTGCAAAAACCAAAAGACAAACCAGTTGTGCAACTATTTTAGGTAACTATTGACTAGAGCTCTACCACAACCGGCTCCTTTAAGGTACAACAAAAGTCAAGAGAATCAATAAAAGCAATTAAAATGGCGCCCAAGAAAGAAGCAACCTTGAGCCAACAGCACCAAAATCATCAACAGCACCAGCAACAGCCGTTTATGGACTTGGAAAGGATAAAACGGCATTTCAGTTGGTCTGACCCAAGTGCCATGTGAGTCCCGTTTAAAAACGTCAACATAAAAATTTGACTTTAAACAGATTTTTTATTTCTGTGTAATTCGATTTCTAAAAGCTTGCGTTGTAAACTGTAGAACGTAATAATTTATTTACTTTCCGTTTGTTAAAATTGGCCCCAGTTTTTTTTTTTTTTTTTTGTTCAGCGGTTAGGATTAATTACTTTTAATGTTTAGTTTTGCGATTTTTTTTTTTCAAGTTATAAACTAAAAAAAATGATCGATAGCTCAATCAAGTCAAATTTTGAGCTTGCTTTGGACTCTTGGACTTTTATATAATATAAATTGCCTGGCAAATTTCATCAATATCGGTTCAGAATCAACGAAGGTTACAAAAATTAAAACAAGGCTTTTCAAAGCTTAAAAATAAGACAAAATTGTAAAACACTAAGAGCTCGAACATTCACTTGAACCTAGAAGTTAAAGCTCTTACTTTAAACAGAGCTTTAAGCATCAAACCGTCTGAAATGCATTGCAAAAAATTATAAGTACCATGTCCGATGACATCACTGAGTTGATTTGCTATAATTGACATCAGTATTACACAACTAGCTTGATTTATATAAAAAGAGGAGACTAACTGCACACTTTAGGCGCTTTCATGTGTAATTTTAATGTGCTGTCTGCAGATAATAAACACGTCATGCTTATTAAGCTTCATATTTTAATTGCACTTAAGCTGAGCAACAACAAAAAAACGTCGAAAATTTAAATTATATAAATAAATATAATAAGTGTGAGCATTTGTAGACCTAGTTGTATTTTACACACAATGTTGTATATATGTATAAATACAAAAATACTTGCAGTACAGTCAACTAAGTATGTGGCTGCAACGTGTCGACTAATTTAGCTCATAAGTAAGCGATAGATAGTTTATATGAGCTGTGGTTGAACTTGCACAGGCATTAAATAGAACCGAGGAACGCTACATATTTGGGCTTGGCAATGCTAAAATTAAAAGGTTAGTCACTTTTAATTTGACTAATTGAATATTTCAATAATTTCACTACCTGCCAGCACCTTATACGCAATAAATTACTCACAAAATAACCAAAATATCATGAATTGGTCGACGTATTATAATACATCCGGCCAAGAAACGCTGTGCAAAATGTGTGAAAAACACTTAACCGTGTTTCAATACAATACTGCTCATTTTCGGCGCTCTGCTAAGCAAGTTTCAGATGTCGTAGCTCTATATATGCATGCGATTTCTCATTTTTATGCAAACACTCGTTTTTGTATGTTTACCTTTAGTTTATGTTGTGTTGCTATAAATTTTTTGTGCACTCATGTCATTATATATATTAACATTAAACGAACTTTGAAATAGTTCATCAAGTTTATAAAATGGCGGGTATTAATTGTAGATTGTGGTATGCAGGCTTTATCGATCTTGTGTCGGTGACGGTTTTTAGGCGGCATTCATTAGACGGTTGTTAACAGTTCACAGCGTCATTTCCGCAAAAGTCAGTTGAGTCGATCTGCATTGAAAAATTATTTTGGTTGCATAGCGACTAATTGTGGCGTGCTCTTAACTGTTGCGGCTTTCGATGCTTCGCTCACCAGTTACGCCTGCACAGAATGCCAATTCTAATAGCCATGCAATTAAGTACCAACGTCAATTTGCTTTTTGAAATTGTAAGCTTAGCGTTCATGTAACTACGATAATTTATAAACTGTTTATTTAATTTTTGCTTTCATCTTAATTGGTCTTGAACAAGTTAAGCAGGCTGACAGCCGGCTTAAAAGCTTTTTTTCTTGCTGTAAGCTTTAATGAAGCTTACAAATAAATACCACTAGATGTCGCTGAACAACTTTGAAGCTTAAAAAAGCTTGGCCTTTAACATGTAAAAAACTAATTTTGGCTTTATTTAGCAACAGACACACACTTGATTAGCTGGTTTATATACCTATACCTACAAACGTGAGACGCTATCGCTTTTAACCCAAAGATCAAAGTCGCCTAGCGATATTAAAGCAAATTTCATTAATCTGCCAGCAACAAAAATATTAAGATTGACAATGCTAACGTTCATTTCGCCTTGCCAACGATTTGTTTTGTGCGCAGGTTATTTTATCTGGCCTCCCATGTGTAAGCTAACAGTAGTTAATGTATATAGCATTTTAACTTGTTTAACCCATTGACAATTAGAGTAGCTGCTTGTTCTTTTATTGTATCTAAGGCCATATAAATTACTAGGAAATGAGCAGCTTAAGTTAGCAGCCATTGACCAAGACTAAGCTACTTATACGCAATCGGTCGTAAGCCCCAATAATAAGCCATTTATTTTTTTCGATTGCGTCGCAAAGTTTTTCAACAACCTTTGCACATAATGAGAATGTGCTATAGAAGATTCGTATTTTTTAAATGTTAAATTAACCCAATAACGTAGCTTTTAAGAATTTCTTATATACATTTTATTCCGTTTACTTACTCACAAAGGATAGGGAGGTGGGATTTTCTGGCCCTGTCTTGACTGAAAAGTAACATTTAATTGTACATGGGAAAATAGAGACATTAAAATAATAGTATATGTCAGCATGATCATATGAATCATTTAGAGAAAATAATGTGCATTACATGTAATGCATGCACCAAGTTTGATTCACGAGTTCGTTTATCATACCTCAATGACATGATTGTTACCGAGTCAATCTTGTTCACTATACGCTATTTCTCCATAGTTGCCATTACTTTCACTTAGTGCAAGAAGCCCAAGCATTGTGTTAGACTGAACACTAAAATTTTGCGACTATTTGTGTTTATTTACTTGTTGTGTCGTTAACGGAGTTTGGCCTGTACGCTAATTGGCTTAAAAGTGTTCGAAATGTTAACTTTTAAAAAAGGCGTTACGCAAGCTGCTCGATCAAATTTTTTTATTGGCTCAGCTTAATACTTGAGTCAAATGCCGAGCATTGTGAGCTAAAGTTTTCCCTCGCATTATTACAAACAATGTCCGAATTTCGAGCAAATTGTGACTACGCTCCACTAGCTTTTTGGGCTTTAGTCACTGCTTCGTACCAAGTATCTTTTGCTCGTTTGCCAGTCGAGTTTTACAAAAGACCTTGACACATTTGGGGCGTCTGTGTTTGTATCCGAACCTTTGGCCAAGTCTCGGCTATTTTTGTGCAAGCGACGAGATAAAGAAACAAAATAAAAGGCCACGTTAAATTAGTTTTCAAACAAACCAAGCTACAGATAAAAACTTGGCAGCAAAATAAACCAAACTATTGCAATTTCCTCAGTGCGTGTGGCTCTTATGAGACAAAGAGACTGAAATTGTAATAAATTAAGCTGCTTGCGTCTATAGCTTTTAGCACTGGGCTTGTGGATTTAACTGCTTCAGCATAAACTGAACTCAAGCTCTACTTCAAGAATTGCATAATATTTGGCAAGCAACAACAGCTGCCACAACAAGCCGAAATCACAGGAACAACAACGGCATCAACAAGTGGTACAGCCGGACCATTAAACGTGTTTTTTTGTTAGTGATGAGAGTTTGAAAGTCAAGTCTTGTATCATTTTTAGTTACTTCCATAAAGCTTTTTTTTCTTTAAATTTTACAACAATTTTAAGAAATAAGTTAACTGCCTTGAATGCTTTCATTCTTTTGTCAACGAAATACTAATTTTTTGGGAAGTTGTAAAATCAAATGTTTGAATATAATACTTCCCAGCTATGGTACGATTGTTGTCGTCATGTCCATCAACTCCATCACGCGTTCAGCTCTGCATTGGCACGATCAAAAGCTTTTCGGACACAAAGCTTTGCGGCCAGGTAGCAGCTGCAATAAAATGGCAAAAGACATAAAAACCAAAAATAGGTGATTAGGACACATCAAGCAAACAAGTTTGAAACGAAAGGAAAAACTTATCGCAAATAAAATTACGTTAGGCGGCAAGCAGCAACAGCGGTGTTTTGGGAGACCACTTTGTATTGAAATTGCGCTTACAAATTATTAAGTTAGCGCTGCTGTTGCACACTTTTTTGCTCTGAAGTTGCACATTTAGAGAGAGCAATATCGAGTCAGTTTCCCAGCAGCTTCATCTTCTTCATTATGCCGCTGCGACCTTGTGCTTATTTATACAGCACTCTTAACGAAACTGAAA
Organism: Scaptomyza flava; assembly: GCA_030179655.1. Taxonomy (NCBI): domain Eukaryota; kingdom Metazoa; phylum Arthropoda; class Insecta; order Diptera; family Drosophilidae; genus Scaptomyza; species Scaptomyza flava. The sequence continues at coordinate 8,226 of JARNME010000012.1, forward strand.
TAAAGTTTTATACATGTATAAATGAGCATGGACTTGGGCTGTCTGTCTAACTGTTCGTCTCTGTGATGGTTTGACATAAAATGCGATAAAGTAAACAATACAAGGTATAAAATTTTAAAAGCTGGCACATTATAAAGCCAAATACTGACACTTGCTAGCATCGAAGCCTGCAACAAGTTGCCGTTAAATTGATGACATGAGCAAAATGAAAAATGTCAACCAATTTCTTTCAACTGTTTACTATTTGCGTCAAGTCAACAAACTTGTTCAAGGCCAGAAAAGTTTAGGAGGCAAGACAGACAGTCGAAAAACAGACCATGAAACAACGACTGCTGGTGAAACTGAAGCAAAAAATAAGTGTTAGAAAACTGCCAGCAATACACACAGTCTGATTCGTTGGCAACTTTTCTAGGGAATGGGCTTCCAAAAGTATAAACACATTGTATTGAAGTATTAAAGATGCCTTATATTACAGGGGAAAGCATCGTTCCCATCTCCTAATTGAAGGTCTCTTAAAAACGGAGTAAAGATCACAGAAATAGTTAAGGCTTAATAATTGAACAAATTTAAATAATACGAATAATTCTTAATTTTAAAGTTTTGGAATATTATTAGGGTTTTAAACTAGCCCAATTCATAAGCTGACTATGGAAATCAGTGCAGACAGCCGTGATTTATAAATCTTTAAATACAACATGTAGGCATGATCTTGTTGATGATGGAATGCTGCCGGGGCATGTTGAAACTCACTTTGCAGGGCTCACTAGCATGCTGTCAGTTTTAAAATGATGTCAAGTGCGTCGAAAACGATTACGCAGCCAGCATTTTTATTGTGTAGAGAAATGTTTAGAAAATTACATTTATTTGAATGCAATTACTAGGAAGCGGTGCTAAGAGAATGCTTACAGCAAACAAATCGTTCGCAAAAATACTTTTATGCAATCACTTACAGCAAACAAATCATTCTCAAAATCACTTTTATGCGGCAAAAAAAATATTTACAGACGTTGCACGCTGTGTTTGCAATATGTTTTAAAAAAGTTGTTGAAGATGCTAAGTACAAAATACGGATGCATATCTTTAAGGGTTTAAACGACCATGCAGGGCATTAAATGCAAAATTCACAAAAGGTCATATTTATTGCAATAAAAAACAAGTAAGAAGGCTCTAGTCGAGGGAGCCCGATTAGAAGATACCCTGAACCCAGTAGCAATAAATATATTTCATTTATATAAGACTTTGGTATACTGACTTAACTTCAATCGATTAAATTCGATATCTGCGGTGTTTCTTAACCGATTTGGAAGAAAAATTCTATCGTTACCCATTTTTTCAACTCCCATTTTTACATTTTCCAAATTCGGTATTTTTTGTTATCGATTCCATGTGTATAACGGAAACCAGAATAGCTATCGATAATTTGAAGAAAATTTGTTCTGCTTAAGGTTTAGGCAAACTTATATTCAAAATCTGAAGTCTCTAGCTCTTGTAGTCTCTGAGATCCACGCGTTCATACAGACGGACAGACAGACGTATACTTTATGGGGTCGGAGATGCTTCCTTCTGCCTGTTACATACTTTTGCACAAAACCATTATACCCCTTAAACCCATTTTATGGGTTAAGGGTATAATAATAAATTTAATAAATATCACAACAAATTAAATGTTTGGTTTTTGATGAACTATAATTTTTGTGCACTGTTCGCTATTAAACAAGACTAGAAAAATTTTAATTTCATGCTCGTTTTGTTACAACACTCAATTTGTGTGTCGTATTTGGGTAACAAACACCCACAGTTGGGTATTTTCAATGTCATCGGTGCGCAAATGTCGTCCGGCATTTGTTTTTGCCCTGAACCCATTAAATGGGTAAAAGGGTATAATGGTTTTGTGCAAAAGTATATAACAGGCAGAAGGAAGCATCTCCGACCCCATAAAGTGTATATATTCTTGATCAGCATCAACAGCCGAGTCGAAAAAGCCATGTCCGTCTGTCTGTCCGTCTGTATGAACGCGTGGATCTCAGAGACTACAAGAGCTAGAGACTTCAGATTTTGAATATAGGTTTGCCTAAACCTTAAGCAGAATAGATTTTCTTCAAATTATCGATAGCTATTCTGGTTTCCGTTATACACATGGAATCGATAACAAAAAATATCGAATTTGGAAAATGTAAAAATGGGAGTTGAAAAAATGGGTAACGATAGAATTTTTCTTCCAAATCGGTTAAGAAACACCGCAGATATCGAATTTAATCGATTGAAGTTAAGTCAGTATACCAAAGTCTTATATAAATGAATTATATTTATTGCCATTGGGTTCAGGGTATCTTCTAGTCAGGCTCTCCCGACTATTGAATATAGCGAACTTCTAAATTATTTGTATGGCAGGGTATGGCAAGAAAACTAAGGTAAATACGACCTAATGATATTTGGTACCTATGACTAACCCGGTACACTTTTTTGACAAAAGTTGCGATACAGTCATTAAGCTAGATTTGAATATAGATTTATAAAAATGATGTTTGTCTTTATTGACTCTGAAACCGCTGAACCAATTTTGATGAAATTTTGGTGAGTTGTTGTGATCACGCCCGGGATGGTTTTAGCAATTTTAAAAAGTTGCAATTCCCACCTTTTACGACCATTTTGTCTTATGTGCCATTATTACCGCACAAAAATTTAAACAGTAAAGATATTTTCTTACTTTTTCTTTTTTGTCATTATTATCTCACTAATATTTAAGCGGTAAAGATATGTTTTAAAGAGTTTTTAAAAATGAATTTTGTAAATTGTTCGAAATGCCTCCAAAAAATCATCAATCGGGAGAAAAACTTTTGAGAGTAGAAAGAGACGATCAACGAGAAAAAATGTGTTCTATATTCATAGAGAAGACATCAAAAAGCACCATAGAAACGCGTGGTAGGGGTCCACTAGTTATATGTCACATATACGTTAGCATGTACACTTAATACACTATAATAAACATAGTATATAACAAAAACACGTTAACGGCTTACGTGAGGATCCCAAGCTATTAACACACATATGGATGCCTGACATTGAAATTGTGGTTAACGCAATTGTTGTTATGGATTTGACAGTCGTCCGCACGTTTGTTCATCACCCAATTCTGGACTCGTTCTTTACCACTTTAATTAGTACAATTAAAGCATTAGAAAAACAAGTCAAGTTAAAAAAGAAAAAACCAACACATTGACGTGTCTGAATCTACCTGGTCTGAATTGAAATGCGTTTATTTACATAGAAACTGCGTCAGCTTTTCCGGCAATAGTTAGAGTCTGTCTGTCAGAACCTGACTGTTTTCATCAGGTGATGTAATGGCGAAGTGCCAGTGAATGGTAAGTGGATAAGCAATTTGTCTGTTGCAATTCTCGTTGTTCAAAAAAAGAAGAAGCCAGCTTAGCGCATTGTTTTATGCACAGCGCGTAAAGCAACTGCCCCAAGGTCGCCGGGTTACATAAAAGTCGCGCGGCAACGGCTACGGCAACGTCACAACAACGACGTCAAAAAACCCAACAACCGCTGAGGCACCCTTTTGTGCTGTGTGCCCTGAGAGTGCACACATGCTTAATGTTGTGAAGGTGATCGAGGTGCTACTGCAACCAAGAGAAGCCAACAAACTTAAAAAATAAGCAAAATACGCTCAAAAAGCACCAGACGGCACGCGCTCTTTCTACAAGCTGAAGCAAAGCCAGTTTAACATGAGTTTGAGCGTTTTTCTTCTATGCTTTATTCCGCGCGTTTGCTCGCTTTGGTGCTTTGACTGGTGTTCAGCTTTCAGTTGTGTTTTAAACAGCAGCAAGACAGCACGTACACCAACCTTAGCTCTCTTAAACGTGCATCAATTTGCGTACCATACGCACGTGCAAAAGTGCAGCAGCCTCGAAAAAGCACTCAAATACAGCGCTCTCTCCCTCTATGTATATATTTATTATGTATATATATAAGTAAATTGACAAAGTGTAAAGTGCAAAGCTGGCAGCATCGCCGACGTCGTAGAGTATCACAGCAGCTCAGGTTTCTGATTTGCCAGCGACTTGAAGTCAGTGTTAGTCGCAGCTTAAAGCGAAACGCACGTGTCTACGAACTCGCTCCCGCACGTCCCAACGCCGCCATTTTCAGAGTGATATCGAAAGAGATATTAAGTGTGCCGATATTATTTAACACAGCAACATCACAAGGCTAGTATATTTCTCGTTGGCATACAACGCGTGAGTGGATATTGTTATATTCCAGTTTGTGTCTTAAGTCTTCAGTCATTGGATTACTACAACAGGAATATCACACACTTCTAATACCAACTTTAGCAAACAATTGCACAGTTGACGACACTTATCGACCATTCCCCACACACACATAAAGACAATTACACACACAGTGACAATTGGACAGGAAACATCTTCCGAACGCGCACTGTAAGTGTTTATTTGCTTTATAAACAATTCTGCGTTTTATTATTATTATTATCAAATTGCCATGTTGCAGGAAATCATTTTGCAAACAGCTAGTACAAAATATAAAAACCATTCAAAGTATTCGACTAATAATAATAATATAAACAAAACAATAAATACATACATACTCTCTTCAAGACAAATGGCCGCCACTTTGTTGTATGTTCTTAAAGACGACAATTACTTTGTGCGCGCTACGACTTTGTCAGGTCTCCATGATCGTGCACATTACCGAAAATAAGAAAAAAAAAATAATAATAATAAAAACGAGCTTTGAGTTTGCTCAACTTGACTGTACCCCTGTCACGCCCCTTCTCCAGCTCCTGGTATTGTTTTGTTTATTTAAATGTGCAAATGGTTGCCATTCTCACCGCTCCGCATACAAATGGACAGATTCAACTAAAACGTTGTTGGAATATTTGCAAATACATATAGCCGAAGTATTCACTTGTGCGCTTACCTTCGCTTCATATCCGGATTTTAATTGATTTTTATAAAAATATTAATAATGAGACCCAAATATGAGTGAGCCGTTCAGAACATTTGAAATTCAGTTTCAGGATTAGACGTTTTTATAAAATTCTTCAATGGTAACAACACTTGCAATTACAGTTGAAAGTTATGAAACAAATTAAAGATTTGTGCTTTTGCCTATTAAGCGATTTGTAAATGACTACGTACTATATATAAGACGATAAATTCTGTTCTTAAAAAGTCAAAGTCTGAGTGTTTTTCCATGGTTATCAGTTTTTTTTTTTTTTTTTTTTTTTTTTTTTTTTTTTTTGTTTAGTAAACCCCGTTAACTGTGTGATTTTGTAATCCAATCTACATTAGACAATTAAATTGCTGTTTAACAAACTTAAGCTAACCTTCAATGCAAGTTTACTTAACTAATGACAGTATAATCATATGATTTATGCAGTTTTAAATATTAAGTTTCAGTAAACTATTGCAAGCTGGCAAGAAAACTCATTTAAGCTGAGTTTGCAGGTCGTTTCTAATTGGCTAAAATTAACAACTAGCGACGATGACTACACTGGGCAAGAGGTCAACAGTAATTTGCTAGCACGCCCGGCACTGCAGCTTAAATATACGATATGAGCCAGTTGTATCTGCCAGTAAACGTATTTGTGTTTTTGCTAACAATTTTGAGCAAAGTTCAGCGTAAATAGCTGTTGTGAATTTTTTTTTTGCATTTTCATTGCACAAATACAAACATTCTGATGGAAATATATTTAAATAAAGACAAAGATGCATTTGTATATTATGACATATGTACATATATATAAAACCTGTGGGCAACAGAAAATACGTTAATAGTACATATTGAGTTTAAATAAGTGCTGAACTGCATTCATTGCCGCATTTTGTGCACCCAATAACCTTCGTCGGGGGCCCTGAAAATTTGTTGTCAAGGTTTTCTTTCTACATTCGCTGCGTGCATTAAAGCTTCAACTTGAACTGGTATTTTCGGTTTGGGGTTTTATACCTTTGTTTGAGTTTTTTTTAGGTTTTTAGTTTTTGCTTCTTTGATTTTTGTTGTTTTTTTTTCTATATGTGTGTGTCACGCGCGACAACGTTTTGAGCAAAGTTCAAGGCGTATTCATATAGTATAATGCAAATTTTTTGTTATATCTGGCTGTTGCTGAATTATTACATTAAATTAGGCCCAAGGCACAAGCTTATTTTTTGTTCAACATTGTTCTCAATTGTATGAAAATTATAGAACTTTCGTTTCTTTCGATAACCTTATTAGTTACTACAAAAATGAGATCAATTAGCCGATGATGTTATGCATTACCTAAAGTTTGTCGGATACAGCGGTATTTTTGACGAGTGTCTCAATCTGGCCAAGCGTGTTAAGCTTAAGTAGAAGCTTGGCTTTTTAATGAAAAAGTCTAATGGATCAATTAAAAACGCTTTGTTGCTTGCATTACGCAAGCTGATCGCTTACAATTTCAACGTTTGAAAGTCTTGCCCCCTGCCTAAACTCTTAGCCCTAATGAGCGAGCATGATGGCGTGACAGCTTCAAGTTAACAAAGTACTTACTGCAATAATCTAATTTTACTGTCAGCATAATAATCAATATTGAAAAAAAAACATTAAAAAAATTACATTAGTCAACATTTCAGAAAATTGACAATTCAATTATACCTTTTACAAGTGCACTCAGAGAAACAGTTATTGAAGTTCTCATAGAGTTTTTAATTTATTTAGTACATTTACGTTTCTATATTGTGCTGTAGTCATTTATGTAACGTCAAATGGTAATTTAAAAAATTATTTATTAATTGTGGCAATTGAACATTCTCTTTTGTAGCAACAATTGTGTTATTAAATACAGCTGTGAGCCGTAGACTGGTTTGCCCGTGTAATGCTTGTCGTATTTAGTTCTGCAAGTGTGCTTAATTTTTAAATCAAAGCAAAAGTCGCCTAGGATTTTTGTTTTAATAGCCAAAAGCGAGGAAAATCGAAATGAAAAGCTTGGTTACAAAATTCTCTGCTTCAAAATGCTGATTATCTAAGGATGGCCACATGACTGCGCTGTTGTTGTTGGCGCGGGTGAATAAGGAAAACATAGAAAGACTGCTTAACCAGTTGCCTCAATACCAAAGAAACTTAACAAAGCAACACGTAAATTAAACTTAACTGGTTTCCAAGTTGCTGCAATTTTCAAATGCCGCCGCCGAAGCCGAAGAAAATAGCAGTAGTTACAAGCACAAAACTGTGTCGCACACAACTACACAAACTCGCACTTACACGCTCATAAGTTGCACACACTCAAACTATGAGACGTGCCTAAAATTATGTCATCGGAAAATCAAGCAAAATGAAAATGAAAACGCTAAGAAAACGCAAGAGGAAACACAAGTCACATGTCCAAAAGATAGCGAAAGTATTGCCAAGACATTGCAAACAGTATAGTTTGATTATAGCTAAGCCAATTCTAAGACTATAAACCTTATGGTGTAATGAATATCTACCCTCTAGCGCTTGGCCTGCCTTTTTATTCACTTTAATGACTACCACATGCCTTGGGCAACTGCTATTTACTTTTTAATGTCTCGCTCGCAAAGCATCAGCATATAAATTATTTAGCAGCTAGGCACTTGAACATTTAGGCAGCTATTAAAAAAATCTATTTTGGATTTTCCGGCTGAAGTCGTTTGGAAATTGCAGAAATTTAACCGGTTACCTCGTTATAGTCATATTGATATATTAAAAAGATATAGGTACGCGTATATGTGTCTTTATTGTGTGTGCATTAGCCATTAAAAAATTTGCAGTCGTTGGCTCGATACTAATTATTAATATTGGCAATTGAATTTAAATGCCCTAAGCCCATCAAAAAAAAAAAAGGTAAGAAGGGTATAATAATGATGTGCAAATGATAATAACGGGCAGAACGAAGCATCTTCGACAGACAAAAAAATCATGTTTCAAATGATGGATAACTCCTTCCGGATTCGATGCACACACCCGTTTTCCATTTTTATACCCTTAACCCATAAAATGGGTAAATTAGGGTATAATGGTTTTGTGCAAAAATATGTAACACGCAGAAGGAAGCTTCTCTGACCCCATAAAGTATATATATTCTTGATCAGCATCAACCATGAGCAGAACAAGTTTGCTTCAAATTATCGATAGCTATTCTGGTTTCCGATATACACATAATATCGATAACAAAAAATATCGAATTTGGAAATCTAAAAATGAGGGTTGACGTAATGGGTAATAATAGAACTTTTCTGAAAATTTCGTCCAAATCGGTTGAGAAACACCGGAGATATTGAACTTAATCGATTGAAGCTAAGTCAGTATACCAAAGTCTTACATAAATTTAATTTATTTATTGCAACTGGGTTCAGGGTATCTTCTAGTCGGGCTCTCCGACTAGAGCCTTCTTACTTGTTTTTGACTTAGAATTTCTCGACTACAGCAAGCTAAGCATATTCTGTGGGAATCATACGCATTCGCTGACATTCTAATCATTCAAGTGTGACAAGCTCGAACTTGCCGCACTTCTAAGTGACAGAGACTTGCAGCTAAAAGACATGTTAAGTGCGTCCAAATTTGTTTACAATGCGTGCTTTGAACTTACTTGATTACTTGTTTTTGACTTAGAATTTCTCGACTAGAGCAAGCTAAGCATATTCTGTGGGAATCATACGCATTCGCTGACATTCTAATCATTCAAGTGTGACAAGCTTCTAAGTGACAGAGACTTGCAGCTAAAAGACATGTTAAGTGCGTCCAAATTTGTTTACAATGCGTGCTTTGAACTTACTTGATTACATCTGATTAGATAGTTCAATCATCAATCATTATCTAGTATGTATTGTGGCTGTTGTCGCATAAGACCTAAGAACACACACCTACAAATCGGATAATTTAATTGTCCAATATTTTCTCACAGGATATTTTGTAACTGTATTTTAACAACGAACAACATAAACTAAATGCCGGTGTGTACGACTAAATAACGCTCTAATAGTAAATAAATTGATCAATAGGCTTGCACAAACAACAACAGCAACACGCCCCAAAAAAAAAAAAATATATATATATATATAAATGTTGGTTTGTTGTCATTATAAAAAGTTGACCTTGTCCATTGTTGACTGTACGTGCACACACACAGGCAGAAGCACACAGAAACTTACGCAATTGACGCACACACAAACAAGAAATGTGGGCTCTGACTAACTCTACAATAAACACAATACGCAAATCGAAAGACTCAAGTAACGAACTTAAAACACACTTTGTCAACGACTAGCTGCTTACGGCTAGTAGCAATTGTCATTGTTGCTGCTTCTGCAGCACAAAATTTCCGAAATGAATTTTATGTTCAGAATAAACTTGTTCAAAACCTAATTTGGCAAAGGCAACATGGAAATATCTTGTGGTAGGCTTTGTAAATATTATTACTACGCTTTTGGCATCATTATAACCCAACCACTAGGCAATCTGTCTGGACTGTCTGTGATCTCATCTTATGCAAAATGCAACTTTAGGCTATGGGGCGCCTTAATATGTATTCAATGATTTAGCAACGGAAGGGGTTATCAAAAAGCAACCGCAAACCTTTTCAAAGTAGCGAAGTTGGCGCTAGCGTTCAATCAATGACCTTGAACTAATTTCCAACACAGTTTTTGTAAATATGACGTGCGTTTTGTTAATGACTATAAGCTCTGTTTCAAAAATGTTAATAAACTGTAGATTTGATGCTTGTGCTATTATAAATAAAAGCTAGCCTATTAGTCGCTATCTCTGACATTAAAAAAAATTATTAAGCTAAAAGCTTGGCCTAAGGTGCAGCTAACCTTGACCCAAATGTGCAACAATTGTTACCAATTTTTGTTGTCTTTGTCGATATTGCTGCAGCTTTGGGCATGCCTTGCTCTCAAGCAACTTCAATTTAATAGTTGCAGCATTTGTGTATTGAAATAGCACAATAAACTCATCAAATAAATGCAGAGGCAAATGCAATTTGCATAGGTATAAATAAAATTATTTGGTTAACGGCTGACCAACTTGTCGATGCTATTGAATAATTAAGCCGACGCTGACCAGGCCAGTGCCGCTTGAGCCACTTAAAGGCATTCAGTTACAGGCCCCAGTAAAAGGTTTGCAAAAAAAAAAAAAAACAACGTGCTGGGAAAGTGTGTTTGAGCTTGATTGCTGTTGACATTAAAAATAATAATTTTGACAGTCTGCTCATTTTTTTAACTCATATATATATTTTTTTGTATTTCTGCCACGTGAAGCTAACACATTAAGTTTAGTATACCAAGCACAACCTCGATTAAATTATTAAATTATTTTCTTACGGCATGGGAAAGGGTGTGTTAGGGTGGCATAAGATATCATTTGCCTCTGTGAAGCTTCAAAAAACAAATAACATACGCAGCTACCTCGACGCGGCACTCATGAGTATTTTGTGTAGTATTTGTAATTTTATTTGTATTTACTGTTGGCTCTGTAATTAACATATTTGAATGTATGTTTTATTATATACAGTGTCTCTACAGACTCCACCATGACAGCCACTAACAATGATGGAGGCACACTACCGAACTCGGTTAACGTTTGGGGTGCACCCGCAGCGGGTCCACGTAACACACAAGCTGCCGTATCAGTGCGACATGCCTTTAAGGCATATGGCAAGAAGAAGAACGCCAATCAGGTGTTAAATAATCTGAACATGACAGTACCCAAGGGCACAATGTAAGTAAAAGAAAAAATTAGTTATACGTTCAAATATATATCGTTTGCTAATCGAGATTTCAACGACACAAGCGAAATGTTCACAGCTTCCACTTGCAGGCCAATAAAACAGAAACGGAGAAAGTATTTCACATTTACCAACACACAAACATCGTTCATATTACGACATTCGTGGCACAGTAACATCGGTATTATTTATGTATAGAGAAAACCATTCAATGTTACAAAAAGTTCCTTGTTACAACTATTCAATTGCACAACATACAAGTTTTTTCCGTGCGAACGTATCAAAGGTTACTTGATCGCTCGCAAATCTAATAGCCGTAATTAACTTCATATGTTTCTACGTACATGGAGGGTAATTTCGATCTAAATACTCGACTTCAAGTTTTCAGCGTCTCGTTAATGAAACAACATTTTGGCTTTATTATTCGATGCTGCATTATATTAAACTAGTTTTCTAGTTACGGTTTTGCAACGCTTGTTAAATGTATATATAGATATAAACATATTTATAAAGGCAGGGTTGCCAGAGTAAGTAGCAATAATGTGTTCATCAAGTAAGCTGACTGGACATCTTTATTAGGATTCAGTTTACAAAGAAATGACGCGGTGACATCGCTAAGCCGACATCTAAGTCATTAATATACCAAACTTGTGTATATTCTAAATTCGATTTAACTTTTTGCTTCTTGCTTATTTGGTTTATCGATCTCTCTTCCCCACTTTTTATACCCTTTACCTATAAAATGGGTAAAAGGGTATAATGGTTTTTTGAAACAGAATGTAACAGGCAGAAGGAAGCATCTCCGACCCCATAAAGTATATATATTCTTGATCAGCATCAACAGCCGAGACGATATAGCCATGTCCGTCTGTCCGTCTGTATGAACGCGTGGATCTCAGAGACCACAAGAGCTAAAGACTTCAGATTTTGAATATAAGTACTCCTATACTATAAGCAGAACAAAGTTGCTTCAAATTATGGCCTCAGCTGAGAAATTGTGGAAGATATAAGCGTTTCTGATTTCAAACTACTGGGGGATAGCTGGGGGCGGAATGGGTGGGCGTGGCTCAAAATTTGTGATGCAAGCTTTTGGGGGATGCTAGCAGCTATCTCTCTAGTTCTAGTAATGATATGCGAAATAGGGGGATTTACCGATTTTGACTTGTCGAAATTATCGATTTGCCAGCCCCCAGTTATCGTAAAACCCCAATATTGAAACTTTATCTATCCCGGCCATAGATAAGGATATTAAGAAAGTTCCAAGTCTCTAGCTTAAAGGGTGTGGACGGACGGACGGGCAGACGGAAACACGCCATGACGGACATATTTCACAAACCCAATATGCTCTTTACCTTCGGTATTGAGTATAATAAATGGTTATGTAACAAGGCGATAACAACAACAACAGTAATAATAACAATAATTTTATTGTTGTTTTGTCAGTTTCGGCTCTTGCTCATGATGATTGCTAGTATCTAGCTATGAAGGTGGAGTCGTTTGTTAACCGACTGCGAAAACATGTCTCCGTTTTCAAGGTGAATATTTCGAAGTAATTCAACTTGAACTGCTGAAATCTATATTGACATCGCCGTTGACACGGCACGCATAACATCACATATCCGCAATAACTTGCAAATATGTACATGTATGTCTGACTCGTCAGTACTTATTTCTCAGTTTATCTCATTTTTGTGCTATTCAATCATTTTATATGCGACTTAAAACGGTCGCTACGCTTGACCAATGCATTAACAACAACTAATAACGCAATTTTTACACTTTAAACAAAAAATAAGATATTTAGACTTAACGAAATGAGAATGGGCTTCGCAAATATTTGTTCGAGAACGATTTGTATCGAAATCGTACGTATTTTAATGTTTCCCACTGCAAGAGTCTTGCTTTTGCCACTATTTGTCAATCATACGCGTTTAAAGTATTGAATTTTTCAACATTCTTTTGTATTTGTTCTTAGCTATGGCCTGCTAGGTGCCTCTGGCTGCGGTAAGACCACACTGCTCTCCTGTATTGTGGGTCGTCGTCGTATAGATTCCGGCGAGATTTTTGTATTGGGCGGGAAGCCAGGCACACGAGGCTCGGGCGTGCCCGGCAAGCGAGTAGGTTATATGCCTCAGGAGATTGCGCTATATGGCGAATTTTCTATTCAAGAGACGATGATGTACTTTGGCTGGATCTTTGGTATGGAGACAAAGGAGATACTGGAGCGCTTGCAGTTCCTGCTCAACTTTCTCGATCTACCATCGGAGAAGCGTCTTGTTAAAAACCTAAGTGGTGGTCAGCAGCGACGCGTCAGTTTTGCTGTCGCTTTAATGCATGATCCAGAACTTTTGATTCTGGATGAGCCCACGGTGGGCGTAGATCCGCTGCTGCGTCAGAGCATCTGGAATCATTTAGTGCACATTACCAAGGCCGGCCAAAAGACAGTAATAATAACAACTCATTACATTGAGGAAGCAAGACAGGCGCACACAGTAAGTACTTTTGGATTGGACTATCTTCTTATGGAGCTTGATTAGTGCTATCGTTTTAGATTGGGTTGATGCGCTCTGGCCATTTGTTGGCTGAGGAATCACCCAGTGTGCTGCTGTCAATGTACAAGTGTATCAGCTTGGAAGAGGTCTTTTTGAAGCTCTCACGCATTCAAAGTCAAAAGGGTGATGTTACTCACGTTAACTTTAGGTGAGTCTCGAAATTGTGCACTGCATGCTGCACGTAGCTATGACTGTAAATAATTACTAACCATAGGCGCCCATATAATCTTTAATTCTCTCGGTTTTCATTTGACCTGACACTCGCATGCTTGCAATCTGTGTATCCATCCATCTTTGTGTCTCTTTGTGTTCGTGTTCTTGTGGTTGATTTAAATGACAGTAACAACATTTCGTTGCATGCCATGGCCTTTGGCAGCAAAATGGATAAGCCCAGCTCCAGTCAGGAGGGTGGCGTTGTAGGCCTTAATTTTCACCAGAGCAAGGAGGTGCTCATCAACGATAGCAACGGGTCCATTTATACGGTTGGTTACCTTATATATAAGTGAATATTATTTATCTTCTATCACACCCTCGACATTTTATCAGCTGAACCAGGAACCCTACAGTCCACCACCGTCGAAGCGGCAAAGCAATTCCAACGATGAGGAAAGCTGTCAAGATTGCTTTGCAGACCTATGCAAGGTCACCTCCAAAGGAAAAATACGCGCTCTGCTGACCAAAAATATGCTGCGCATGTGGCGAAACGTGGGCGTAATGCTCTTCATTTTTGCGCTGCCTGTGATGCAGGTTATACTTTTCTGTTTAGCCATTGGTCGTGATCCTCAGGGCCTCAATTTGGCCATTGTCAACAACGAAATGAACAACTCGGTGGGTGCAATCATACATATATCAAAGTCTTCCAAATTAAAATTTTAATGAAGCTTACGGATGAAACCGATTCAAAATCAGCTACATATGTACACTAACTTATAAATTTGCTGTTCCTTTGGTAGGATACCTGCTTCTGGGAGGATGGCTGTCACTTTGCTAACCTTGGCTGTCGCTATTTAAATCATCTCAATACCAGCGTGGTAAAAACATATTATACGGACATTGATGATGCAAAAGCAGCGGTACGACGCGGTGATGCTTGGGGTGCTGTCTATATAACGGAGAACTTTACAGACGCGTTCACAGCACGCGCTGCTTTGGGTCGTGACTCGGATGAGGAGACAATTGAGCAGTCTGAAGTGAAGGTGTGGCTAGACATGTCCAATCAACAAATCGGTGTCATGCTTAATCGCGACATTCAGCTGGCCTATCGCGACTTTGCCATGGGCCTACTTGGACAGTGCGGCAACAATCCTAAGCTTGGTGATGTGCCCATACAGTTTAGGGAGCCTATTTATGGCACGATGAATCCATCCTTTACTGATTTTGTTGCACCTGGCGTAATACTGACGTAAGTGCATTTATATATACATGTTCATGATATCCACTTTTCAACTTATTGATGTGCACTTTTTAGCATTGTTTTTTTCCTGGCTGTCGCATTGACGTCATCAGCGCTGATCATTGAGCGCACTGAGGTGAGTAAAGAATCAAGCAAATACATATATAGTACACATGCATATGTATTTATAAATTTAAATTTCTATGCGTGCAAATAAATATTTCGTTTCTTGCTCAGTTCATATCACATTAATACTGCAGTCAAGAAAAAAATTACTAAATAAGTTTTACAAATTTCACTCAATACTTAATTACAAACTATAAACGGTATCCTTAGGGTTTGCTGGATCGGTCATGGGTTGCAGGCGTCTCACCTGGCGAGATTCTTTTTTCTCATGTAATTACCCAGTTTGTGGTCATGTGCGGGCAGACGACGCTGGTGCTCATCTTCATGCTGGTGGTTTTTGGCGTAACCAACAACGGTGATCTATTCTGGGTGATTGTGCTGACGCTGCTGCAGGGCATGTGCGGCATGTGTTTTGGTTTTCTCATATCCTCTATCTGTGAGCTTGAACGAAATGCAATTCAACTGGCTCTAGGCTCCTTCTATCCCACGCTGCTGCTGTCGGGCGTTATTTGGCCAATTGAAGGCATGCCTGTGGTGCTGAGGTATGTTCAATGCATGTCGAATGTTCTCAAGTGTTTGATTTAACTGATTTCCTTTTCCGCCAGATACATTTCGCTGTGCCTGCCGCTGACGCTGGCCACATCCTCGCTACGATCTATACTGACACGCGGCTGGGCGATATTTGAGGCGGATGTGTATATTGGTTACATAAGCACGCTGTCTTGGATTTTAGGCTTCCTGGTGCTGACTCTCCTGGTGCTGCGCTCAAAGCGCGGCTAACGCTTAACTTATGTTAAAAAGCATCTTATTTTATATGCGTCAAATAAATTTAGTTTGAGCCTAGACTAGGCCGCTTATAGTAGTCATTTCCACGCTCCCTTCCCTATCCCTCCCTTTTACCTTTATAAACTTATGAGGTCCTAGTGAATATTCCAATATGCTTTCTTATCCCGGTCTGAACTATATTCTGTTTCTTTTACTCCGCCCAATACGTCATAAATTATTTAAGCGCTCATATAATTCTTATTGCTTTATTTTTTATTTCTGCTAACCTCTCCGCATTTTCGAAGTGTTATTTTTAAGGTTTAGGTACGTAATGAAATTGTTGTAAATATTTAGAATTGCAACCTTTTTACCAAGCAAACGCATAAATTAAGAAAATCTAATTATCAGCGACACAAAGCAGAAATGAAATATGTACGGAATTCTCTTTCAAAAGGGTATTTTTAACAAAGGGAGAAAACGGGCAAAGCACACAACTAATTTTTATATATTTTCAATGGACTGTGATTGAACTTTTTTTTGTTTAAATGTTGCACTCAAATTCTAGTTTGGAATCATAGACGAAGACAAACAACATGTAAATAACAAAGAAAAATAATGGTGGGTTCGTAAAGTACATTAAGTAGCTTAAAGCATTTTGTATGTTTTTTTTAAGTTAAAACGTAATTAAATACATAAATGTCTATTATACTACTTACATAATAATCTTAATATGTAAAATTCTACGCAAGCGAAATGAACATATCTTGAAGACCACAAAAACATACGAAAATTACTAAATCGTTTTTATTTATAAAATAAAAATTATATTGCACAAATATGTATAATAAACAATCGATGTGAATAAAATATATATCTTAAATGTAATCCCTTTAAATATAATTAGGTCTTGACCCGAATTATTATTTATTTATTTAAATTGGCGCTTTTTCTGGTGTAAGAAATTATACAGCACTGCTAATAGTTGGATGAGTTGGCAGCACCGCATTATAAGTGCTGCCTAACGCGCGCTTAGAGCAGCTGTTCGCTCCGCTCCGCAAGAGGAAGCATGATAACAAAGAAAATTTGCAAATAAATAAAATCAACAACTTCATGTAAACAAATTTAAAAGATAAAATAACGTTTAAGCTTATTAGATGCTTAATGGACAAGTCTAGTGCTTATGAGAAGTTCACGGGTTGCGTGGACCAACTGCGTAACACAGAATGCAGGTAAGCGTATGTTTCTGTTTCTCCTTGTGTTCGACACCACTTTTCCTGGGGCTGCAACAAACCGACAACAGTTTTATATATTGCGCTAAAGAACGATGGTGCGTGCAAGTTACACAAAATTTACGTTTAAATAGCAGTTTAATGTTAGTTGTGATAAGACAATATTGCTTTGAGCTCTTGCGAAAAATTAGAAGCGGGGATGCGTTGCTCATCCGGGTTGACGTCATCAACTTGACTAAACTGAAAGAATGCCAAAACTGTGATCAGATAGTCTTTTGAATCCTTAAAAAGAACTATATTCTAAAATTGAATCAACAAAAGTTGCATTACACATCAAAGTTGCCAACACATATAAGATAAGCCACAATCCATCACAATATTTGCATTTTGGTCTATTATTTGAAGCATTTACTCTAAAATCTTACATCTTACTCTAAAATTTTGCCTTCTTTCATAGCCAAAAACAAAAGATTGCCTGCTTCCAGCAAATTGCCGAGTGCATCATGTCATCGACGCTGGCCACACACATCAATTATGCGGCACACTGTGGCACTGCCACCAATATAATGTTGTTATTTTGCGAGGATTTTGACTCGGTAGTGCGCATGAGTGCAGAGGAAAACCTAAATAAAATTTTTCGTGCATTGGAAAGAACGCGAGTTAACCGCATATTGATGGACTTATATGGGGAAATCAAACGGAACGGTAACCAGCGGTACGTATTATCTATTTCGTAACAACATTTAAAAAAAATTAAATTTGTGTATATTTGGCAGATCACTTCGCATATGCCTTAATTTGTTCTCATATTACGCACTGCAAATAAAGGAGAAACACGTCAAATGGTATGCTGTGCGCTTGCTCAAATGCATGTCCATTATTTCGCAGCGGAAAGAGACAATGCTACAGGAGACGCTCTGCGATTTTGTAAAACATTTTGGACGTCACGTACAGCAAGGTCTAAATGATAGTGAAACGTGCAAGCTGTTTGAGGTAAATCAGCAATCCAAAAAGTCCGCTCAACTAGTGATATAAACAGGTTTTGTTAAACAATAGAGTATAGGCCAGTCTTATAACGCCTAACACAATCAATTCAACTCCAGCTTGGTAAAACCTGGCTTCCTCCAGTTTTTTGTTGACGTAACCTTTGAATACTTTTTAAAGAAATCTTAAAGGGAAAGCTGACTTAATTCACTGCATACATACATGTTATCTGCATGGAGAGATCGAAGTTTAGAGTATGGTCAACATGCAGTAGCACAGTAGAGCTATGTCTAATAATGCCCTCTTGCTTGTTACAGAAATTGCATTTGTATGACAGCTGTAGGTAAAGATTACGATCGAACATGTTGTGGCGAAGCGCTGGGTTGGTTGTGATCGAATCGTCTCGATCTTACTCAAAGCAGCTCTCTGGCGTGTATCTTTCATAGTGCTTGAGCTAGATTCACCTAATTTGGTTAGAAGATAGGAATTGACATCCCACAAACGTCTGCTGCAGAAATTTTAATGCCACGGCCACCCATACCGCCCCAGCCCCCCGTCTCCAAACTTTTACACACTTTAAGCTAGATTCACCAAATTTTTAGGGAAGATTGCTTTTGGCATCCCCATCTGCATCAAACAATTTTTGAGACAGCATAAATCTCTGCCGCATCCATACCCCTTTGCAATCAGGCCTCTTTTTACCGCTTTTGATGCAGGTATCGGGTGTTCTGCTGTCGGTTGCGTCCGACTGCAACGTTACTTATTGTTATTTTTTTGATTGCAGGCGTTCCTTGGCAACATCAGCGCGGATTGCGCTATAAAACGGCGCTGTTCGGCCCAAAATTGCATAACTTTGATTGAGAATGCGCGCAATAAAAGCATCATGGCCAATCATGGACTAAACAAAGTGATTGGTAAGCCAATAAATGGCGTGATATGCACGTGCACATGCCTGTTTATTAACTAATACATTCACATATCAATATCAAAGTTAATAGGAATTTCAATCGTCAAGTATCAGCCGCTTCTGCATTTATTTTCTTGCAATTCCTTGTAAGATCAGATTATGGACGCCACCTCTTTTTCAAACGAACAAATTTACCCACCCTATGTAAATGTACATGCTATACTTATATTTATTCCTTGTAGATGGTGTTTCAGCTATGTAACAACTTTGTTATGTTTTTATGCTCGATACCGAAGGTAAAGAGCATATTGGGTTTGTGCAATATGTCCGTCATGGCGTCTTTCCGTCTGTCCGTCCGTCCGTCTGAATTTTCGCAACTTTTTTTCACACCCTTCAAGCTAGAGACTTGAAACTTTCCAATTCTCTTTATCTATGGGATAGTAATTTAAAGTGTCAAGA
Organism: Scaptomyza flava; assembly: GCA_030179655.1. Taxonomy (NCBI): domain Eukaryota; kingdom Metazoa; phylum Arthropoda; class Insecta; order Diptera; family Drosophilidae; genus Scaptomyza; species Scaptomyza flava. The sequence goes on from JARNME010000012.1 coordinate 27,361, forward strand.
TGGACGTTCTACGATAACTGGGGGGCTGGCAAATCGATAAATTCGATAACTCAAAACCGATAAATCCACATATTTCGCATATCCTTACAGCTAGATCTACCAAATTTCGTAAGAAGATAGCTACTATCAACGCCCAAAAAACTGCATCAACAATTTTGGAGCCACGCCCACCCATTATGCCCCAAGCCCCCGCATTTTAAAGTCAAAAAAGCTTATATCTCCTGAGCTGTAGCCACCAAATTCAGCCCCCCTTTTCCCACTTTTTACAATTTTCGAGATAGATTCACCAAATTTGGTATGAAGATAGCAATTGACATTCCACACAGATCTGCATCAAAAATTTGGATGCCAAGCCCACCCATACTGCCAGCAGCCCCCCTCTCCCCACCTTTTACAAACTTCGAGCTAGAGTCACCAAATTTGGTATGTTAGATAGCAATTGACATTTCACAAAGATCTGCATCAAAAATTTGGATGCCAAACCCACCCAATCCGCCCCCAGCCCCCCTTTCTACACCTTTTACAAACTTTGAGGTAGAGTCACCAGATTTGGAAGGAAGATAGCTGGTGGCATCCCCATCTGCATCGGAGAATCTTCAAGGCAGCGTATACCCCCCCCCCCCCTGCATCCGTACCCCTTTGCAATCAGGCCTCTTTTTACCGGTTTTAGTACTGGTATAGAGTATGCCGCAGTCGGTTGCGTCCGACTGCAACGTTTCCACTTGTTATATCTAGATATACAGATAAACAACTAGATACTAAATTTACTCTTAAGTTTTAAGGCGATATCTCGCCTGGTTATCGAGACATAGTCAAATAACTTAATATTTAATTTTTTTTTGTCGTATTAAGGCGATATCTCGCTTGTTTCTCCAGATACAGAAATTAAATTTATACTCATACTTAATACTCTGAAACCAGTATGTATTGGCAATATTATGTTTCCGATGTTTTCAGACTTTATTTGTTTACTTTTAAGTCTACTTTCACTGCTCTTGTCCGGTGTCAACTTTAAGCTCCTGCTCGGGAAGTACATACCACAATGGCTGGCTACCACAAAAAAACAAAAACCACTCAGCGAAAAGTGTGCCGGCTCTTTTTATATCGTTAGCTAAACTAACTCCCTTTCCATCTATTTTTTTGTGTCTTGTGCCTTGCGACATAGAATACCCCAGCTAACCTTCACAGTGAAAGGCCCTTACGTTTTTGAAACTGCATCTCCTCCTGCTGTTTGTCTGTTTATTTCTGGCTGTAAGGCAAGCAAAATTAAATTTATGCACTTGGACACTGCCCTGTAATAATTCATACGAAATTGAATCAGATATTCATTCAGCTCTCAGAGGATAATCAACTTTATAAACAACATCTGCTCTAAATTTATGCGGACGGAAATTGTCGCGGCCATTCCGTGTTAAAACTCGTTAAATGTCACTTGTATGTTAACCGCCAAGTTAGCAAATTAACAAAACTGTGTTTGTGGTGGTTCTCATATTTAAATAAAAATATAGAAACTTATAAAATTTTCTAACGGGCTTATCAAGTTACACATAATAATAATAATTTGAGAGATTTTCACTACAGAGAAGAAAGACCTACGACCAGTAAGCCTTTTGTACCTAAAAAGGGTCCCCAGATGGAAAAGAGTTACTCCGCTTCCCTAATAGAGGCGAGCCAATCCCTTGTCTGGACATACCTTATCTGTAAAGTTTTGAGAAACTTTTTAAATAGTGCTCTAATTAGGTCATTAATTTGAGCTATTTTCATCACTTGTCAGAGTTCAAAGGCATTAAATCGAGACTCTAGTGTTGGGGAGTGATTTTTTATACCCTTAACCCATAAAATGGGTAAATAAGGGTATAATGGTTTTGTGCAAAAGTATGTAACAGGCAGAAGGAAGCATCTCCGACCCCATAAAATACATATATTCTTGATCAGCATCAACAGCCGAGACGATATAGCCATGTCCGTCTGTCCGTCTTTCTGTCTGTCTGTCTGTCTGTCTGTCTGTCCGTCTGTATGAACGCCTGGATCTCAGAGACTAAAAGAGCTAGAGACTTCAGATTTTGTATTTAAGTTTTCCTATACCATGAGCAGAACAAGTTTGCTTCAAATTATCGATAACTATTCTGGTTTCCGATATACACATGATATCGATAACAAAAAATATCGAATTTGGAAAATGTAAAATAATGAGGATTGAAGTAATGGGTCGTTACCCATAGAACTTTTCAGAAAATTTCGTCCAAATCAGTTAAGAAACACCGGAGATATCGAATTTTATCGCTTAAAACTAAGTCAGTATAACAAAGTCTTACGTAAATTCAATTTATTTATTGCAACTGGTTTCAGGGTATCTTCTAGTCAGGCTCTCCCGACTGGAGCCTTCTTACTTGTTATACTCGATACCGAAGGTAACTAGTATATTGGTTTTGTGCAATGTCCGTCATGGTGTCTGTCCGTCTGTCCGTCTGTCCGTCTGTCCGTCCGTATGTATGCAAGTTTTTCCACACCCTTCAAGCTAGAGACTTGAAACTTTCCAATTCTCTTTATCTATGGGATAGTAAATTAAAGTGTCAAGATGGGGGTTCTACGATAACTGGGGGGCTGGCAAATCGATAAATTCGATAACTCAAAACCGATAAATCCACATATTTCGCACATCCTTACAGCTAGAACTACCAAATTTGGTAAGAAGATAGCTACTAGCAACCCCCAAAAAACTGCATCAATAATTTTGGAGCCACGCCCCCCATTCCGCCCCCAGCCCCCCCGAATTTTAAAGTCAAAAAAGCATATATCTCCCTCAGTTTTTGAGCTATAGCCACCAAATTTGGTGCCAAGATAGGTGATGATGACCCCCTAAAAACTGCATCAAAAGTTTGGATGCCACGCCCACCGACACTGCCCTAGCTACCCCCATCCACCCCAACGCTTCGTCAAAAACGGGAATGCGTGTATCTTCCAGAGTTGTGGAGCTAGAGCTTCCAAATTTGGTGGGAAGATAGCTAGTAGCGATCCCCAAAAAACTGCATCAAAGTTTTGGAGCCGCGCCCACCCATTCCGCCCCCAGCCCCCCCGCATTTTGAAATCAGAAATGGCTATATCTCCCAAAGTTTTTGAGCTAGAGCCACCAAATTTGGTGCCAAGATAGGTGATGATGACCCCCTAAAAACTGCATCAAAAGTTTGGATGCCACGCCCACCGATCCTACCCTAGCCGCCCCCATCCACCCCAACGCTTCGTCAAAGACGGGAATGCGTGTATCTTCCAGAGTTGTGGAGCTAGAGCCACCAAATTTGGTAGGAAGATAGCTGGCAGTGACCCTCAAAAATCTGCATCAAAGTTTTGGAGCCAAGCCCACCCATTCCGCCCCCTTTCCCCACTATTTACAAACTTTCAGCTAGAGTCACCAAATTTGGTATGAAGGTAGCATTTGACATTCCACAAGGATCTGCACCAAAAATTTGGATGCCACGCCCAAACATACCGCCCCCAGCCCCCATTTCCCCACTTTATACAAACTTTGAGCTAGAGTCACCAAATTTGGTATGAAGGTAGCATTTGACATTCCACAAGGATCTGCAGCAAAAATTTGGATGCCACGCCCAACCATACCGCCCCCAGCCCCCTTTCCCCACTTTATACAAACTTTGAGCTAGAGTCACCAAATTTGGTATGAAGGTAGCATTTGACATTCCACAAGGATCTGCAGCAAAAATTTGGATGCCACGCCCAACCATACCGCCCCCAGCCCCCCTTTCCCCACTTTATACAAACTTTGAGCTAGAGTCACCAAATTTGGTATGAAGGTAGCATTTGACATTCCACAAGGATCTGCAGCAAAAATTTGGATGCCACGCCCAACCATACCGCCCCCAGCCCCCCTTTCTACACCTTTTACAAACTTTGAGCTAGAGTCACCAAATTTGGTATGAAGGTAGCATTTGACATTCCACAAGGATCTGCAGCAAAAATTTGGATGCCACGCCCAACCATACCGCCCCCAGCCCCCCTTTCCCCACTTTATACAAACTTTGAGCTAGAGTCACCAAATTTGTTATGAAGATAGCAATTGACATTCCACAAAGATCTGAATCAAAATTTGGATGATATTCCACCCATACCACCCCCAGCCCCCCTTTCCCCACTTTATACAAACTTCGAGCTAGAGTCACCAAATTTGGTATGAAGATAGCAATTGACATCCCACATGGATGGGCATCAAAATTTTTAATACTGGTATCGAGTATACCGCAGTCGGTTGCGTCCGACTGCAACGTTTCCACTTGTTTTTATATTAGTTTTTTGAATGTTATTTTGTTTTGTTCAGTTATATCTCATGATCTGCGCATTACATAATTTTGGTTTATCGGATTCAAAATTAGCAATAGTTACTTTTGGGTAACTTTTTAAGAAATTAAGCACATAGCAATATATTAACTGTGTTGCTCAAACATACTATGATGCTGATTTCATCTTGGCAGCTTATGCCGCAGTTAATTCATATACATACATGAAAAATTGGCAATAAGTTTTGCTTCAATGGTTATTGTAGGGTCACATAAAAGTTGCCCCTGCTTTTTAAATGAATGACGAAAAGTATTTTAAATTTTACGCTTCCCAAAAAAGAAAGCAAACTAGTTAAGTTACGAACTCACACCATGGCAATTCCTAATTGGTATACGTTATAAAATAAGAGAACCAACCGAGCAAATAAACGTTCAGCCTAGCCAGTGTGTATTTTTGCATGAATATGAATTTAAGATGAAAACTTTTCAATAAGATAAATTTAATTGGTGGCACTTTGTTGCGAAGCGTACGAGAAAAAAAAGTTGTCATGAAATGTTAACTGCATCTAGCCAAAGGTATTTTGGTGAGTGTGTGTAGTTGTGCGTTTAGTATAAAATTCATAAATTTGCAAAGTGTATATTCCCGTTTTAAGCCTGTGAGAACACCATCCATTAGTTGCTCGACACAAAATTAATTGAATACCTTTAAGATTTTAACGTGATTTGGTGTACACGCACGGCAAAATATATTTCAAACGTGATATTAAATTGACCAGATACCCTTCTGGCAGCTTGAGTCCATCATATATACAATTACACATACAATTTTAATAACTCATCTCCTTTAACCATTTTCCCTGCAGAAATGCTGCTGATAGATCAGCAAACGAGTTGCGTGCTGGGCTCCTTGAGTTTTTTGCGGCTGCTTCTACCACACCTAATACGCGGATATTCGGCTGATCTCCAGGATGATAGCGGTGCTTTGGTAAATGGAGGACAACAGGCAAATGCTTCCAACTGTCGGCAAATTATTGAAATTTATGATTATTGTTTGCACTTGCTGAGCACGCAGCATACAGCAAATCACGCCGTGATAAATGCCGCTCTAGAGGTCATCAATGCTATTCTACAGGCAGTTCAGGATAGCTACGGAGCGGCCAAGCAGACGACAGGAAGTAGCACTTATGGACTGGCGCAAAGTTTGCGAAAACTGGTGTGCAATCAACAACTAGAGCACAATGAGTATTTGCGGCGAAGGAAATCATTAAAAAATAAAATATTCCAATTGAAAAACTACGAACTGGCGGGGACAGGCGAAAAACAGGAGGCGTCTCTACTGCACATGCAAATGGAAGAGAATTCAAAAACTAAACTGCAACAGCAAAAGTGTCAACAACAACAACTGCAGATTGGCATTGGCCTGCTGCAAGTCGTGGGAATTAATGCCAAAGTTGATGATGTTGACTCTAAGAAAGATGTTTCTGCTGCGATTTCCGTTCCTGATGAAGGTAATGTAAATAATGCACAGCTTTGCTAAGCGTAACAACTCTTTCTGTATGTATAAATGTGTGTGTTTGCTTGTGCATTCATGTTTAAATTTGACATGATGACAGGCTGACGACCACACTGAAATCAAGTAAATTGAACAATGTCACACACTTTCGCACTGCACATGCAGACAATGCGCATAGCAAAATTTAAGTTGCAATTTAGACGACGGCGCGTGCAAAATGGGGTCAAAACAAAATTTTCTTTCGCTGCCGCCAACGGTGTAGCCCAGTGACTATTTTACAGCCATCAAAATTAACTCTCTTTTTCCTTCCTTCTAATATGTCGCAACCAGTAGCCAAAAAAAAATCGACAACTCACATTAAAAATGCAGCACGCAGCATTAGTGAATGTGTTGAAAGTGGTGCATCAGAGATAGAGGGGCAGAATGAACAGACCATTGCCAAAGCTGATGATGATGGTGACGATGACATAGAGATGCTAAGTGCCATTGCTGATGACGAATACGAAGACTTTACAACACTGTTGCAACCAAATGAAGCACAACAAACACAAGCAGCAGCATCAACCATTGTTGCCGAAACTGGCTGCGGGTACATTGTAGCATCACCTAAACCTCTCGCTGTCCAGCATCATTCGTCGTTGCAAAACCTGCTTGCCAGCGATGACAGATCCCACCATTTGAGTGACATTGACAATGATTCCTTTAACAGCATTGATTTTGATGCGGAAATAAGAATTACTGGCGTTGGTGAGCAACAGACAACAGCCACTGAATCAATGCCAGACGCAACAACAATTGGCACGTTCTTCAACAATTTGTTGTCCCATTCAAATGCAGGTGAGTTGTTCATACCAAAATGTAATTGTATTGCCTTTAACATAATTGTGTAGGGCATATAGTATATTTTTAGTATATTTTTATCAGTTTGTTTTCCCGTCTTTTTGCACGCCTAGTGCATAATATCTACATATTTTATAAGCAAATTGCAGCCTCTTAGCCTTTACCGTTTGGACTGTGCGTTGATAGCTAGTCAAGACAATGAGTTTTATAATACATTATTTGGATTGTTATTTATTTATTGATGTTATTGGATTTTGCGATTAGATTTTTTTGATATTGATATTGTACTGCATTAATTTAAAATACTCGGGCCGACAGTCGAATTATTTGCATAAATGTAGTTGAATGACAAACGAAGTGAGAGAAAAGGGACAGCAGCAGCAGAGGCAGACAAGTGGGCAACGAAATTTGTATGATGCAATTTGTATGATTTGCAAATTGCGCTTGCAATATAATGAAGCGTAATTGTTGTTGTTTTCCATGTTGAATTGTATCTGAGAAGAGTTGAGAAGAGCAGCCCCAACAAACAGCTAAATTAAAGAAGGGAATTCTTGCACAAGTTTCTGCCTGTATTAAAATACAAGCATAGATTTACTACCAAAGGGAAGAGAGAAATGTAAAGAAAAGGTTAATAAAGAGAAGACGAATTTCATGCATAACTTGTCGCTTCAGTGCCTTCGAGTCGCTTGAAACTGTACGTCTCGTCTTATGAAATGACAATAGTACCTTAAAAACAGAAATAACCATAATACTAATACTGCTGTTAGAGCCGTATGTATATGACATCACAATTTTTGATCTAAACCCATAAACGAGTAAGTAAGATTTAATGGTTTTTTGCAAAAGTAAGTAAATGGCAGAAAAAGGAATTTTTGACCTTATAAAGTATAATAAGTGACAATACCCAAACCGATTTAGACGTTTCAGCCCAAAAATGTAGAAAATGTATTTGTTTTTAAAGAAACAAGTAATTAAGACTTAAAGATTTTGTGCAAAAGTAAGTAAAAAACAGAAAAAGTCATTTTTGACCTCATAAAGTACAATAATAATTCATTTTTGACCTTATAAAGTATAATAAGTGACAGTACCCAAACCGATTTAGAAGTTTCAGCTCAAAAATTTGGAAAATGTATTTTTTTTCATGCTTTGGTGAATAAGATCTTATTTATAGTGGAGATTCAGCAGCCATAAATATTAATAAATAGTTCTCACTTTCCCAGTTATATAAGATTTCCCTTTTTTTCATAAGTGTAATGATTTACTAAGAAGTGTGTTTTATAACTCAAAAGCTAAAAGTTTATTCAGTTCAGTTTTACCTTTGAAGCTTAAAATATTTGTTAAGACTTAATTTTTTACTGCTTTTACAAACTTAATACATGTTGATCGCGTCCTTCTTAAAGAAAAGCCTTCATCTGAAAAAACCAAACGATCGTTCGTCAACTTCCTAAACGATCGATAATATTAAAACAGATAACTGTACGTGATATGTCTAGTGTTCAGGGCACCAGTCTTGGCTCCTCCTTATTTACTTATCTGAATTTAGTTAAGTTAATTGTTCTGTCAATTATACAAGACCTCAACAAAAATATTTCGAAGAATCAAAGGACATGTTTGGTGCACACAGTAGGCAGCTCTAATTGAGAAAATTAGTTGCGTGGCATGAGCATTTTAAAATATGTGGGACACCAAAAGCGAAAGTAAAACGTAAAAGAAGGCTTAAATAACTACTAGGCGTTAATAATGTTGGTCTTAAATTCCACTTTTGTATGCCATCTCTTTCTCTTTCAGTGTGTTCTTCTTGTAAGGGCTGCGGATTAAACTTCAAACATGACAATGCATTTGCTGCGAAAAGTCCCACGCCCACGACCGGCTTCCTCAGATGTTCTAGTTGCGGAAATGCTGCTGCCACTTGGCCAAAGCATCACACTGCAAGTTGGCAACAAAGTGGTTAAGACAAATGGGTTACGTGATAAAACGCGGTTACTCAAATTGCATGTATGCAAGCTTACATCTTATGTTTGTGTTCATATGAGGCATGTGACTGTGTGGGTGTTCAAGTTTATTAAGCATTGCCCACAACAAGCAGCCAGCCTAAATAGTAAGCCAGGGGATTTGGCGTTCATTTAGCTGCTTTTGCTTTTGTTGTTGATGTTACGCTTTCTGCTGTTTGTTTTTGTTGTGCACTTATGCGCTTCAAGCCATTTTCCTCTGCTCACATGCCGCGCCCTCTTCAGTTGGACCAATAAGATTAATTTCAAATATAAATCACACACCCCAATTTTAAATAATTTTTATTTTCAACGTAAAGAACATGATTTTACTTAACATAAAATGTTTTAATTTTTGTAGCTCACTTGGCTATTGGGCGTTCCTTTTTTAGTGTTTGGAAAATTATCTATATATAAAAGAGTTCGTCCGCGTTAAAATGGATCAGCCACAGCCTAAACGAAAAGAGCTAGAAGGCTGAAATTTTCACACAATTTTCCATGCAGGTAGTAAGTGAGCACTAAGAAGGGAATTTATATTTGGACAACTCCTTCAAGTACCTCCCATACGATTTGGAGCACTTTTTACCCATTTTAAAAAACAAATTACAATTACAACAAGTACCCCTTCCACTACTGTCGCCTGATTGTCGCACAAGCTCAGAGTTTGATCGCGAGCGAGAATACAAAAACAAAACAAATGCGCAGTGACGCCTTCGCGTCGCACAAGCAAAGTCATAAAAAAAAGGTTCGACACTTGCAAAAAAGAAACGGATTTCCGCTTTTCAATGCGCTTGAAAATAATTTTCATAATTTTATGTACATGAATCACTTCGCACAGTGCACATTTTTTCTTTTTTTTCAAATTTGTGTGCCTTTGACAATTGATTTACGACCCAAGTAGCGTTTGTTGTTGTTGTCAGTGTTGTTGTTGGGCCCGCACTGCTACTTTTTGTTGGTGTCATTGATTTAAAAAAAAAAAACAACAACATAACAAAACTTGGTGCGTCCAGAAAAATTTCCCACACCAGAATATGTTATGGGGGTGGATTCGCCTACTTGCTGCTTATATAACTTAGACAAAACGTAGCACACTAACATTATTGATATATTATTGATATAAAATTTCGAATAAGCAAAGGGCGTTCACATAAGCGCGTGTGTTGCTCTTATGATAATCAGATAATTTGAAATCTCGCTCCGATCATGCTCCTTTGTTGTTGCTCATTTACGTTCACTCTCTAATTTATTTTCAAACATAAATGTTAATATCCCTATCTCCTCCGCACTCACTAAGCTAACTATAACTAAGAGGCTGCTGTTTAAGGAATTGCATTGCCTAATTTGCACCACCCATACCTAGCTCTTAAGTGCAAGCGTTGTATGTATGAGCTCGGTATCTGCTGCTTAGAGGAAGAACTGTAGTGCTCTTTCCAACATTATGTTTTTACATACAATGGTAAGAGAATTGGTTATGCATTTTTGTTCATATTTAATGTGAACAAAGAAAGTAACTTTTCGTTTCAGTGAATTTTTTAATATTGTTTATATTAAGGATAATTATAACATCGAAAGTTACTTTTTGAATCAGTGATTTTTTCAATATTCTGATTTTCGTATTATATAGACATATATACATTCCTTTAAAATACGTATATATATAAATTCACTTAAAATACGTATTTTATGATAAGTTATAATAAAATTTAATTGCTATTATATAAATATTTAAATAACGATCAACGTATTTTAATTTCTTTTGTGGTTTTTTAAACACAAGAAAAATAAGTCGATTTTAGACTTAATAATTGAAGCAACATTATATATAGTTGTCTTCTATTTTGCATATTATATAATAGTTATATAGACGCTGCTTTAGTGCATTTAAAAATCAAATAAAACTAAGCAGTCTGAATATTCGATTAAATTAATATAAGTTGGCATATTCAATTTTATTGAACTCTATACTTTGTATAGACGCTGTAACGTTGTGCAGTGAAGTCAATTTTTGACTTATTTTGAAGTATTTATTTATTTATAATACTTACTCTAAATTAAGTTGTTAATTTGTTTTGTTGTTTTTTTTCAAAAAAATTAATAAGTCGATTTTAAACTTAATAATTGAAGCAACATTATATATAGTTGTCTTCTATTTTGCATATTATATAATAGTTATATAGACGCTGCTTTAGTGCATTTAAAAATCAAATAAAACTAAGCAGTCTGAATATTCGATTAAATTAATATCAGTTGGTATATTCAATTTTATTGAATTCTATACTTTGTATAGACGCTGTAACGTTGTACAGTGAAGTAAATTTTTGACTTATTTTGAAGTATTTATTTATTTATAATACTTATTCTAAATTAAGTTGTTAATTTGTTTTGTTGTTTTTTTTTTCAACAAAATTAATAAGTCGATTTTAGACTTAATAATTGAAGCAACATTATATATAGTTGTCTTCTATTTTGCATATTATATTATAGTTATATAGAAAAAAAAAACTTAGCAGTCTCAATATTCTATTAAATTAATATAAGTTGGTATATTCAATTTTATTGAATTCTATACTTACGTATAGACACTGTAACGTTGTAACAATCGTTTTACAGTGAAGTCAATTGACTCACAGCCAAATTAAAATATGTCTATTGAAGCTTTAGATATTAGTGGTGTTTTGGTGCCGCATTCAGTTGTTGCCATAATTGGTGATGGAGCCTGTCTTTTTAGATATATTTCCTACCTTTTATTTGGTAGGCAAGGCTTCCATGGCACCATACGCCAAAATATTGTTGAACATGTTGTAACCAACTGGGAAACTTTGGCTTGCTTCAGCATAAACTTAAATGGAGAGTGTTATAGCTCTTCTCAACAATATAAGTGCGCTATGTCATACTCATATACTTATGGTACTGCATGTGAGCTTCAAGCAGCAGCAGAAATTTTTGCTGTAAATTTCCAAGTTTTTCAGAATGGAAATTTATTACAAGCATTCGGAAATAATATGCATCCTGTAAAAATATTGCGTTTTACCGGTCCATTAATGAATGGACATTTTGATGTTTATATTCCTTTAGAGGAAGTATTAACTCAAGATTCTGATACGTCAAGTGAATGTATAACTGAAAATGTTAAAAATCCTGTTAAAAGACGTAGTCGATTCACCAGCAAAACAGAAAAAAAGGTAAAAAAACGTTCATTAGAAAAAGAAGTGATATCAATAGGGGTAAGCGCATAGAAGCATCAAAAAGATATCGTGTTAATAATCCTGATGTTATTAGAGTTGTAGTGAGAAGAGATCAGACTAATAATCCTGAAGCTCATAGAGTTGTAGTGAGAAGACATCAGGCTAATAATCCTGATGCACGTCAAGAAAGGCGTTTGCGTGCATGGAGTGTTAAAGCCATGTCTGGCTTAAACTATGATTTTGAAAAAGCTTACAAGTCAGATAAAATTACTCAACTTGGTAGTATGAATTTGATATGCAAACATTGTAATGCTTTAAAATGGAAAAATTAGCCTTTGGGTATCTGTTGCAAGGCAGGAAAAGTTAAACTTTCACAAAATGAAAGTTTGCCTGATCCACTTAAAAGCTTAATAATTGGTGGACATCCAAAGCATGATCATTGCATTGATCGTATAAGAAAGTATAACAGGTGCTTTCAAATGACTTCTTTTGGAAGTACAAAAATTATAAATGAAAGTTGGTCAACCTTTAAAGTCCAAGGACAAGTGTATCACCTAATTGGTAGTGTCCGACCTTTGCCAAATGAAGAAATGCAGTTTCTTCAAATTTAATTTGTTGGTGATGATGAAAAGAAAGCTCAACTACGTTTCAAAAATATTTCAAATGTTGATTTAAGCGTAGTAAAGGATCTTTAATGTATGTTTCATCATCGTAATCGTTATGTTAAAGATCTAAAAATGGCTCTCAATAAAATACCAACAAGTACTAAAGACTATAAATTGATTATACATGCTGATCGAACACCTGCTGGTGCTCACAAAGGGCTTTACAATGCACCTCAATCAAGCGAAGTAGCTTTAGTTATTGTTGGTCAGCAATTTGAAAAGCGCGATATTATTATTGAAAGCCAGAATAATAAATTACATCGTATAAGTGAGGTGCATCGATCATACGATGCCTTACAGTACCCTTTGCTATTTCCTTATGGCGAAGATGGCTATTCAGTGGATATACCACAATGGAATCCATTATTAAAAAAAGAGGAACCAAAAAAAAGATATCTGCGTTAAGCTTTTACAGCTATAAAATAATGATTCGTCAATCTGAGATAAATCATTTAATTTACTGTCGTTCCCTTTTAAGTCAGTTTTTGGTTGATATGTATGCTAAAATTGAAACAGAAAGGTTAAATTATATTCGCTACAATCAAGCGAAACTCAGAGCAGATAGCTATATACATCTACAAGATGCAATAGGCCAACAAGATGTTGTCACAGCTCAACTTGATCAGATGGTAATTTTACCATCTTCTTTTACAAGCTCTGCACGATATATGCATGACAAGACTCAAGATGCTAAGACATATGTTCGCCATTATGGGCGACCAGATCTTTTCATAGCATTCACATGCAATCCACAATGGTATGACATAAAAAGTGTTTTATTACCGGGTCAAAAACAGCATGAACGTTACGATATTATAGCTCGAGATTTTAATTAAAAAGTTAAAGCTTTACTGTCACTACTGACAAAAGATTCTTTGTTTGGAAGCGTGCAAAGTTTCATGTACTCTGTGGAATGGCAAAAGTAGGGTTTACCACATATACATATTCTGCTTTGGTTAGAAATTAAAATAAGACCAGATAAAATCGATAAAATTATCTGTGCCGAAATACCAAACGCAGATGAGGATCCTTTGTTATTTAACATTGTTAAGTCAAATATGATTCATGGTCCTTGCGGTTCATTTAATAATAAATCGCCATGCATGAAAAATGGAAAATGTACTAAAAGGTTTCCTCGACAATTACTTAAAGAATTTGTGACTGGAAAACATAGTTACCCTTTATATCATAGAATAGCGATAGAAGATGAAAGATAGAAGATGGAAGATAGAAGATTGCATAAATAATCGTTGGGTTGTGCCTTATAGATGTGTACTATTGAGAACATTTGAAGCTCACATTGATGTTGAGTATTGTAGTTCTGTAAAGTCTATTAAATACATTTGTAAATGTGTTAACACGGGCAGCGATCAAGCATCATTTACTCTTGAAGACCAACGTAATGAAATTAATATGTACGAAAGTGGCCTTTATATAAAAATCTCAGAAGCGGTATGGAGAATCCTTGCATTTCCCATACATGAACAATAAATAATTTCAGAGAACGAACCGAGAGCATGATGTGCTAAATTTTTCTGGAGTTAAAAGAGGTTCAGCTTTGGGAAGAGTTCATCCCAATAATACAGAATGTTTCTATTTAAGACTTTTACTGCATTTTGTAAAAGGCGCAACTTCATTTTCAAATTTGAAAACCGTTAATGGTATAGCATACGCATCATTTCAATTGGCGTGTAAAGCTGTAGGATTACTAGAAGATGATGAGCACTGGGATTTAACTATAGCCGAAGCTGTCATATGTCAAAATCCTACAAAACTGCGAGAACTTTTTGCAATAATGTTAGTATTTTGTCAAATTTCAGATGCTCTTAAACTTTGGAATACTTATAAAGAGAGTTTCTCAAATATATCTCATATTTCACAAGACAGAAATATTGATTAAAGTATTGTGAATAATCTATTAAATAAATGTATTATTTGCATTGAAGATATTGAACTGTCTATTGGTGGTCAAAGCTTGACTTATTTTGGACTTCCACTACCAATTAGATCCGAGGAAATTGTTCCAAATATTGAATATCATAGAGAAACAAATTATGAAAACTTCGATAATTTTGTTGTTAATAATGAGCTACTCCTTACTGCTGGGCAAAAACAAGTATCGCACAGCGCATTCTACACTTAAGATTCCATTTAATTTGATTCATTTAGAAACACCACATTGCTCAATTTCAAAGCAATCTAATATTGCTGTGCTCAAAGATTGCAAGCTTATTGTTTGGGATGAGTGTACTAGGGCCATAAAGGTGCTTTTGAAGCTGTAGATCGATCTTTGAAAGACATTCGAGATATTGAATACTTAAAGGGTGGCATAACTGTTCTCTTAGCTGGTGATTTTCGACAAACTCTTCCAGTGATCCCCAGAGGAACAAGAGCAGATGAAATAAATGCGTGCTTAAAGTCTTCAATTTTGTGGCCCAAAAAACAGAAAATTGCATTAACGAAGAATATGCGAGTGCACTTAAAAGGTGATAGCATAGCTGGTGAATTTGCAGAAATGCTTCTTCAAATAGGAAATGGATTGTTTCCAACCCATGATATCAAAATAACTTTACCATCAACTTTGTGTCATGTTGTGAAAAGTATTGAAGAACTAACTCTAAACATATTTCCGGATATTACAAATATGACAATGCATTGGAAACAAACGAGTTTTTATTAAAATCATTTCAAAGTGAAGAAATGACATATAACTCTATTGATTCTGTGACTGAAATCGAAGATGCAGTTCATTACCCCGTCGAGTGTCTTAATTCATTAAATCCGGCTGGCCTGCCTCATTATAAATTAACTTTAAAGATTGGTTCACCTGTTGTCGAAGCAAGTATCTTTACTGGCAATGGTATAGGGGAAACGGTTTTTATACCGAAAATTCCATTAATACTTTCTGATTCTGAATTGCCAATTCAATTTAAAAGATTGCAAATTCCTTTAAAAGTTTGCTTTGCCTTAACAATTAATAAATCACAGGGACAAACTCTTAAATTAGCCGGACTAGACTTTAGATACGATTTTTTCTCTCATGGCCAATTTATGTAGCCTGCTCAAGAGTCAGTTCACCAAAAAGTTTATTTATATTAGCAACAGACGTAAAAACAACCAATTTCGTTTGTAAAGAAGCTTTTTAAAGTTGTTAATAATTGCAAATTAAATTCAATAAGTGGATAAGGCCTGCTGGGGAAATCACAATAAAATATGACGCGCCTGATTCTTTACCTCAATGGTGGCGTGGAAAAGAGAATATGCAATACTTTGTTTTAATTTGTTGTTAAATATTTTTAATTTATTTATTTTGTATCTATCTTCTATTGCTAAAATTAATATAAACTATTTGCGCAGCGAAGTAAGCGGGCCACTTTCTCGTATTTATAAAGATATTTTCCATATGCAGCAAGAATGCCTTGTAATATGTCACCCGAAGCAACTGCCAGCATTCCTGGCTTGCGCACTATTCGTTTGTGACCGCATCTTTGTCTACGCGACTTTTGCTATTCTCTGCACTTTTTATACCCTTAACCCATAAAATGGGTAAATAAGGGTATAATGGTTTTGTGCAAAAGTATGTAACAGGCAGAAGGAAGCATGTCCGACCCCATAAAGTATATATATTCTTGATCAGCATCAACAGCCGAGACGATATAGCCATGTCCGTCTGTATGAACGCGTGGATCTCAGAGACTACAAGAGCTAGAGACTTCAGATTTTGGATATAAGTTCTCCTATACCATGAGCAGAACAAGTTTGCTTCAAATTATCGATAGCTATTATGGTTTCCGATATACACATAATATCGACAACAAAAAATATCGAATTTGGAACATCTAAATGGTGTTTGACGTAATGGGTAATGATAGAACTTTTCTGAAAATTTCGTCCAAATCGGTTGAGAAACACCGGAGATATTGAACTTAATCGATTGAAGCTAAGTCAGTATACCAAAGTCTTACATAAATTTAATTTATTTATTGCAACTGGGTTCAGGATACCTTCTAGTCGGGCTCTCCCGACTAGAGCCTTCTTACTTGTTTATTTTCTGATGTCGGTTAGTCGGTTACTCTTACCACGAAGAGAACATAAAAATTATCCTATTTTGGTTTTTATGAAAAGATAACTAATTATTTTATTTCCCCGCCCCAGCGCTGTTGTTAATTTTCTACTCAGTACAAAGTGGAGTATGTATATTAAGATACGTGTAGCATTCACATACACCTACATACATGTATTAGGAAACAACCCTTCCCGCTCATAAGATAGAAACTTGTTTAATATTAGTGGTTTATACAGGATTTGCCTTTGTTGTTAAAGTTGATGAAAATTCAACTAATATTGGACAAAACTATTTTAAAACTGCAGCGCTGTCGTAATAAAACACTGTTGTGTTTCGGTACTGGAACCATTGAAAAAAAGAAAAAACTTACTGGCAGTTTTGATTTGGTATTTTAGCTACCAAAAATATTGGAATTATTCTTTTGTCTTCAAGCTTTAATTGGTCATACTTTAAAGTCTTAAGAGAATTTAAAAGTTTTATTTATGTTTCCATTTTTAACTGACCACTAGATCTCAAACGGAAGTTTAGTTTCTGTTAGTCCTTCTACAGTACTGCTTAAATTTTTACGGCGCTTGCATGTGGTTGGAACATCCATTAGAAAATAAGGCAGCCCCAACAACAGCAGCAACAGAAATAGGTACTGACAGATACAGCAGCCAAATAAAAACAATTTTTTAAGCCAACTTAATTGAGGTCGCGGTGGATGGGCAACTGATACCCTCGTACTAAACTTTTATGGACTATAAATTTTGAGTTTTCAATTAATTTGAAATAGCAGTGGCTGAAGCTAGGTAAAGAACTTCCGACGGAAGTGATTTTTAGTATAACAACACTTTTGGCAAGTACCCTCTATATAAAAAGTGCATTACATATTTAATTTTATTAACCTTACAGAAAACATGTAAGAGACTGTGCATTGTTGTGTTCACTTTTAGACTACATACGTTACATACTATTGGTTTATATAATACATGTGCTTAAGATGTGTATGTTGATATTCCTAGTATGCTTATTATCAAAGTGTCTAAATAGTTTTATCCGGTGCGTGAAGAGTGTAATATATTGCCAAATAGTTTCAGTTTTAGTAAATGATGAATTTCTTTAACTTTCAAAGTTCGGATTACTTGCAAATTGCAGTCTCGTGTTAAGAAAACTGTGCAGCATTCTGCAGTTTGTTGAATTTCTAAAATAAGTAATAGCTCCATCAGCCGCGACAAAGAAGTGTTCTTGGTAATTGGCTCCCATTTTAGAGTGCAGGCAAGTGTTAAGATAAGCTAGCTGAAAGGCAGTCCAGAATTAGACTGAATCAAGCTTAAGCAAGGCGTTATCTGAAAAAGTTTATTTTTTCTTTGCAGCTTCGGAGTCGGTCAGTAAGCTTTTTCGTCAATCAGGCGACCCCAAATCCATGGCAGCAAAGTCGCAGGCAGCCACTGATAAATCGGATGCTGCATCGACGGCTTCGCTTACGCTCTCAGTAAGCTCGTTGGCCAGCAGCAGTGTGGATAGTGCACCAGAACGTCAGTTTTCAATAGCAGAAACACCCACTAAAGTAGAGGAATTGGCTGCCTCGGAATCAACGGAGCCGCAGTTGCGTCGCACTCCCAATGGTGAGTTAGCAGCTGTTCTTGTGCAGCAACTAATTAGAACTTTTATCCTGACAGCTAATCCCTTTCTGACGGAAAGCTCACCGCTGAAACAAACGATATCAGGCCATGCGCTAATCACCGTAAAAATTGGCAGCATTCTTGAGCAACCGCTTCTCTACTACACCTCACGTTTGCTAGCCGCACGTTTCCTGTTGGGTGGCCAGGCATCTTCACTTCAGCCCGACAATGTTAGCCGTGTGTCCATTAAGAGCCTGTCACTAGCAGTAATATCTCAATGTGTGCGCCTGTCGCCCAATGTGCTGCATTTGTCGCTAGAGATCAGCGAACAAGAGCTGGAGCTGTTTGCAGAAGTCAGCTGTGCCGTAAGTGCTGAAAGCACGCAAGCCTCTAGTCCGCAGAGCAGGAACAGCTCCCGACTAAGCACAGATGCGATACAATGCCTGTCTGGATCGCTGTCAGCAGGAGGAGATGGCGACGGCGAAAATGAACTGCTGCTTGATATAAAGGACGATCACTTTGGACCCAGCACTTATCCCGTCTATCTGCAGCAGACTCCAGCGCTAAGTCGCAGTGCCGATGCAGCGCTACTGCAGCGGCAATTGGAGGCCAAGCGCAACTCAGATTTACAGCCGTCCAGCACAGTCGATTCTCATCTCTCCAGATCAGAGATTATTGACTACTCATATCGCGTCACGATTGCATCGGAGGATACGCCACCGCTCACGCTGCCACCCTTACCGCCCAAACGCACCAAATCAATGCGCAGTCGCACGAGGTGCGCTAGCACGCCCACTCTACAGGCCACTAGTTCTGCTAGTGGTCAAGCGCTATCTGATGTGCTGCGTTTCTACTCACACTCTGATCCTATTTTGCGCGGTGGCGTTCAGCAAATTGTAGGCAACTTTTTGCAGGCAAGCCGCGCCGGTTTTGGTTTGCAACTGAATCCAGTACTCAGCTTATCACATTTGCTGGCAATTTTGCTAAAGGTAAGCGTCCCTTACAACATTTTCTGGCAACAATAGTGCGACATAGCCAGAGGCGCCACGCAGCCGTCGTTTAATAACTCGAGGTTACTACCACTGCCACTACTTAGTGTGGCAAAACGATGCTCCACATGCATGTATCTATTTACAAATATACGAAAGTATCATTACCGTTCCACACACTCAACCTCTCCGAATCCACCCTCATGCATAAAGCAAACACCGCGTTGTTTGCGTTATATTTTTTGCAGTCGCATTCTACAAATATGTGCCACCACCTTTTTATGTATGAATTTTTTCTATGTACAACTAACAAGCTAACATATTTAAACACATGCAGGCGCACACAATCAAACCCACTTGTTCGCAGACACGTGTTCATATCAATGGCTCCTGCAAGCTTTTGAATATTTTTCCAGACCTGAGCTTGGCGTTGCAGCTTAGCCAGCGGCATTGTCGGGTTGTTTCTCATTTAAAAATAAAATGAAAATTCTTATCGCTTTCGCAGTATGAAAGTGTAAATGCCCCTAAGGAAAAAGGCGCATCCGTTGCTAGATCCTACTTCAAACCCATCCAACACACACAATTGTAGACAAATGGAGAATTTGCGCATAACTTGCACATTGATTTCTCTTTCGAGAATTTGTTAAGCACGCATTCACACATACATATATATATCTAAGTTTATATGTTTTGTAATGTGGCAGGGCTTTTGAAATGGGGGCTCTTATTGAATTCAATAATTTAGTGGCTGACCAAAATTTAAATTGCACTTGGCCCGCCCAAAAGCGCAATTTGATTATGCAATGTTGTTATGCAACGAGTTGCAAGCGGCGTGGCGCGAACGTGCCAACTGAAAATCACATTAGATGCAAGTTCCATATAATGCCTTTAAATCCGTCTCAATGGCACTTGCCAGCTACAGAGAATGTATTGCTCTTACCATTCACATAGATTTGTTGAATATTGTGTAGTATGCAGAGTGAAATAGTCTTCTCTGAAGCAAGGCAACTGTGATAACAATAGCCCTTTGGCTGCGCCAAGGAAGAGCTTGTTAGGGCTCGTTAAAAATGTACACATACACACACATCCACTTCTGCAAAACTTTTTGCTTGTGCAAACAATACAACACAATTTCGCTTAGTAGCGTAAAGCTAAGCTGCTCTGCTATCAGTCTGGTCTTGAGACCATATACATATAAAGAAATTTAGCCGAAAAGTTTTTCTGCCTTTGCACATTTACAGGGCTTTGAGGACGAGATACACACAGTGGTCATACAAGCGTTGAATGCATTCGATAAGATATTTTCGCATGTGGTGTCCAAATATTTGACATCGCCGCCATGTCATTATCATGCTCATCAGAAGCGGCACCAGCTGCAGCAGCCAAGTGGACAACAAAGAAGCCCGGGGCAGACCCAAATATTTCGCCAGAAAACTTTTGCAAAGAATCTGGATAATGCCTTAAGCAGTCAACAGCAGAACCAGGAGCAGCAACAATGGCACTCTAACGATGACAATTCAACGACAGACGAGGTCACGATATGTCCCAGGTCGCCAGCCACTGATACTGATGAGCTGCTTGCTGCTCTTTTGAATGATTTTCAATTGCAATCGAATCGCTTGCAGCAGCAGCAGCAAAGCATCAACAACAAAGTCCAATATAATCAGCCTGGTCCGTGCTGTGTATTTGCCATTTCGCCGAAATTGCTCTTGAACAAACTTCGACTGTGTCGTCACAATAAATATTGGTTGGTCCAAAATAAATATGCCGAAGTTATTTCCAATTTAAATTACGTTCTTCTGCGTTCCTACTACGCAAATTTCGATTGTGTCTTTGAACATAATAACAATAACAACAACGAGGACATCGAATACATACAGGAGCCAAAGGATCAGCTTCGGGAAGGGTGCAACTTGGTTGCGACCGATTATGACAAGGACATTGTGTACACTTATGAGGTAAGCAATGTTGTGCATCTTAACATCGTAACTCTTTTTTTGCTGTTCTACTCTCCTGGCAATTGATAGCCCGGCCAACGTTGCAGATACACATTTTTATACTCGATACCGAAGGTGAAGAGTATATAGGGTTTGTGCAATGTCCGTCATGGTGTTTATCTGGTGTCTGGTTTGCAATCAGAAACGCCAATATCTTCCACAGTGTGCCAGCTAGAGCTAGAGCTACTGGCATCCCCCAAAGATATGTTTCAAAGTATTGGAGCCACGCCTACCCATTCCGCCAAAATAGTTGATGACGACTCCCAAAAAACTGAATCTTTGTTGTGTTTCCATATATCTAACTTCAAACTTTGGTCAACGGTCCCATAAAATGGGTAAATAAGGGTATAATGGTTTTGTGCAAAAGTATGCAACAGGCAGAAGGAAGCATCTCCGACCCCATAAAGTATATATATTCTTGATCAGCATCAACAGCCGAGACGATATAGCCATGTCCGTCTGTCCGTCTGTCTGTCCGTCTGTATGAACGCGTGGATCTCAGAGACTACAAGAGCTAGAGACTTCAGATTTTGTATTTAAGTTTTCCTATACCATGAGCAGAACAAGTTGCTTCAAATTATCGATAACTATTCTGGTTTCCGATATACACATGATATCGATAACAAAAATATCGAATTTGGAAAATGTAAAATAATGAGGATTGAGTAATGGGTCGTTACCCATAGAACTTTTCTGAAAAATTCATCCAAATCGGCTCAGAAACACCGTAGATATCTAATTTTATCGATTGAAGTTAAGTCAGTATACCAAAGTCAATTATAAATTTAGTTTACATATTTATTGCAACTGGGTTCAGGGTATCTTCTAGTCGGGCTCTCCCGACTAGAGCCTTCTTACTTGTTTCATATGTATGTATGTACTTGAGTTTGTGCATATATGCTAATATTTATGTTAGGCGTAAGGTTTATTTATACTTGCAACACAGTGTTACAAGTTAAGTTTTATTTATGTTCGAAGTTACATATACTTATGAATACACTACACGACCCATACTGCCCTAGCCAACTCAACGCTTCGTTAAAAACGGGAATGCGTGTATCTCTCATATCGTTTAAGCCCGAGTCACAATCCCCCTTCCCCACCTTTTACAAATTTTGAGCTAGAGTTATCAAATTTGGTAGGAAGATAGCAATTGACATCCTATAACCGCCCTAACAGTTATTTTTTTGATTTATTCATTGCTGTCCGTGGCCCGCACGCGTTAAATTTGGAGTAAAACAATTCCTATTTTTAATATCTAAATTCATACACTACATTTTTACCTATTTATTTTAATTTTACCACAATTAATATATTACAGAATATAGAATGTTTTTATATACTGTGGTTCAGGTGGAGGGAGAATTTCTTCTAATTTAACTTTTCCTTGTAAGCAACACATTCCTTTCCAAGCAAGGCTCATACACTACTAACATAGTGCCTATTGATACTATACTGTAAGATATCAAAGGATCTTAATTCATTGCAGAATTTTCTTTGTTAACCCATGAATTAGTAACTCGTGCTGATGATTCTCTGGCTCCCTGTATTCGATGTCTCTCCCTATCTTTGCTGCGGCGAACCTCACGCTCTTCTGAAGATTCTCTCTCTCTCTCTCAGCTCTATTTCTAACCCGATCCTGACTGAGGCGAGCCTCACGTTGCGTTGACGATTCTTCTTCTCTTGCTAAACGTACTTTTTTGGCTTTCATTGGACAACGTCCTATGTTCGAACGACGACGTTTTCCAGACATGACCCTATAATTTCTGTAAGCTTGGACGTAATCTGGCTTCAACTCACTTTATTTTTATATTTTGTTTAATATCAAATCGGTGTATGTGTCATTGTCATTCTAAAAGTTTTGAAAGCCTGCTTTGTTTTATACTATGTATGTATATTATATCACATCGATATATGAAATACTGTTATATTTGAGGTTTCTCCACTATTTAATGGATCTTATTCTTATACATACAAACATTCCTCTTCAATCACTCTATCTTATATATTAAAAAAAAAAAAAAAACGCATCAAAACCCGTTGCGTAGTTTTAAAGATCTAAGCATTCTGATGGACAGAGAAGGCGACTTTGTTTTATACCATATATTGATTAAAATTTTTTTTTATCATCTGCCAAATCTGATTCCAAATGCGATAGTTCAAAGAACTTGGTGCTGAATTTTGATTAACAACATGCAGTCTTAACCGCTTGTCGACACTTACAGACTCTGCTTATGGACGACCTTCTACAACTGCTTGGCGACGATGATGCACGTGTAAGGGAGCATGCTGCCGTCTGTCTGTGCCACTTTATAATGCAAACAGCGCGCCACAAGGACGAACTGGACACAGCAGCACTTACATCAGGCGCAAAAACACAATTTGAGGAAGGCAACATGAATGCTGAAACTCAGCAAACTAATTTCAATTTGCTTTGCGATTTTTTCGACTATCGCATATTTAGCAACATGTCCGTGACGTTGCGTAATTTATTCAGGGCTAGCTCAGCGACTGCGCCGCCAATGACAACATTGAATAGTGGACAGCACGGTCACGGGCCGTATGAAACGACAGAAAGCACGATTGGTGTAGTAGATGCAGCCACTGCGGCGTCGGCCTATTTTGAAGGCAGTTACGGAGTCACTACCGCTGACGGGCATGCTTTTTCTGTTGGATTTCAACGTCAAATTGCGCAAGAGGAAAAAGTTTTGGCGAAAGTTTTGTATCGAATGACAAATAAATTGATGAGGCTCAGTAATAAAAATTGTCAGGTAAATATTTGTTTACCTTATGTTTCCATAAAAGAGTAACAATAACCACCACAAAATTTTTGCTCTCTATCATTCGACAGTTCGGTATAATTTACGCGCTACGTCTGCTACTAAAGTACTTTAAGTTTGTTGACTATCAACAGGCCTGGATGGAATTCAATTTCATTGAAATATGCATCAGCTACGCCTATTACAACAGTGCAACTGCTGGAGATTTAAATTGTCAGAATGATTTGATTGATGTAATAGCCAAATTAATGGCAGGTGAGTACATTTGCACAGGTTAAGCTAAGTCTGTCTATGGAGGTCACTTTCGATTTAAGTCAATGTTCAAACCTAAAACAACGATAATTCGGTTGATTTTAATGTATTCTTATTACCTAACCATTTATAGTTCAATTGGTACTTATTTGTAATGTGTGCCTAAAATATTTAAGCAAAATTTAATTTATTCTAATTTTATACTGCTTTTATAAAAGCCACATTTGAATTAAATCATAGATCATAGTCCTATCAAACTACCAACGAAAGCAATCGATTGTTTGTCAGCATCTCCAACTATCTACCATATGAAACTGTTACATACTTTTGCACAAAACCATTATACCCTTTTTACCCATTCTATTCTGGCTTCCTATATACACATTATATCGATAACAAAAAATATCGAATTTGGAAAATGTAAAAATTAGGGTTGAAGTAATGGGTAACGATAGAACTTTTCTGAAAATTTCGTCCAAATCGGTGTAGAAACACCGGAGATATCGAATTTAATCGATGAAGCTAAGTCAGTATACCAAAGTCAATTATAGATTTAATTTATTTATTGCAACTGGGTTCAGGGAATCTTCTTGTCGGACTCTCCCGATTAGAGCCTTCTTACTTGTTTTGTAATCAATTTAATAAATATCATAACAAATTAAATGTTTGGTTTTTGATAAACTATAATTTTTTTGCACTGTTCGCTATTTAACGAGCAGCTTTTAATTTCATGCTCGTTTTATTACAACACTCAATTTGTGTGTCGCATTTGAGTTACAAACACCCACAGTTGGCTATTTTCAATGTCAACGTTGCGCAAATGTCGTCCGGCTGTTTTTTATACCCTAAACCCATAAAATGGGTAAAAAAGTATAATGGTTTTGTGCAAAAATAAGTAACAGGCAGAAGGAAGCATCTCCGACCCCATAAAGTGTATATATTCTTGCTTCAAAGTATCGATAACTGTTCTGGTTTCCGATATAAACATGATATCGATAACAAAAATATTGAAGTTTTAAAATGTAAAATGGGGGTTGAAATAATGGGTAACGATAGAATTTTTCTGAAAATTTCGTCCAAATCGGTTAAGAAACACTGGAGATATCAAATTTAATCGATTGAAGTTAAGTCAGTATACCAAAGTATATATTATGCAACTGGTTCAGTTATTGCTAGTCGGGCTCTCCGACTAGAGCCTTCTTACTTGTTAACTATGCAATTACTTATTTCATTTCTAATTATTTGTTAGGTTCTGAAATTTATATAGTCATCTCAAATATATTTCTATTTTGCATAACTAACTTTAATGGATTTGTAATTTTTCTGTCTGCACTTACTTGATAATTTTACAAATTCACCGCGTGCTGACAAGGTAACAGCTCGCACATCTTAATTTGTCATTTATATGCTGCAAAAACTTACCACACTCCATATTCCCTTCTTTTACATCCCCCAAAGGTGCCATGTTAAGCTCGAGCGATGTGCTGCCCACCGCCCAGTCCGATTTTTTTTTGCGTCACTGCGTTAAATTGCTCAACATTTACTACCATCTTGTGGGCAATCAGAAACCTGCGCTGCCAAGCAATTCTATCAAGACTTCTAAGGTGGGCAAGAGTGATCTCTTCACGATAAATAGCAGTGGCAGGGAGCTGGCGACGCTACAGGCGATGGGTTACTTTGCCAGCGATTACGTTTACATGAAACTTTACAACATTTTAAGAGGTGCTAATGACAGCTACAAGGTAAGTCGAAGCCGTAGGTTAAGGAGGCAGTGGCGTCGAAGCAATCCACCATTTAGTCACGGCTGGCGCTGTCAAATGGTTAAAGTTTTCCAGGCACGTGGACTGAGATTTGCCAATTGTCTAGTTTGCAATGGCAGCTGCAATTCAGCGCACGTACTACGCAATGCCGTTTTATATGCAATACTTTTGGACAACGCCACGCACAATGAGTTGTAAAAATGCACTAAGCTATAATATGCTAGCTACTTTTCCGACTCTTGGCTTCTCAGCATTTTGAACTGACTGCCTCATGAGCTGAACTATAGCTTCTCAAGTTATGTTTGGTTCTGCTTGCAGATTACGATAAATCACGATGCTGGCGGCTTATTTATTTGCCTGCTGAAGAGCTGCCTGAACGCGCTGAGCCTGTGCCTGGAGGCCACCGCACCTCCGACGACAGTTGAGTTCGCAACGTCCAGTGCGCTAGCCCTTAAATTTATTGAAGAAGTACTACAGTATTTGACTAAACTCATAAATTATGCTCCTGGCGAATGCGTTGCCTGTTTGCGGCAACTGATGAAATATTTATTTGCAAATAATTTTGCTGGTCAAGTGCATAGACAGCCCCCAGGTAACTTTTCTACATTTGTGCGGCCGTATTTTGTAGCAAAGCGCACTGTAGGCGTCTCTTCATTGTTGCCAGTAATTCCCGATAGATCAGCTATGACACCGACAACAACAATGCAGCACCTAGTTTCAGACCCACCCAGTCTGGGAGCGCTCTTTGTGATGGGCATGCAGACAGACGCATCGCCGACAGGTGACTGCGTCCGGCTTATAAAACTGTTTGAGCCACTGGTCATCTATTGTTTGACGGTGAGTAGCTTGTTAATTTCACTAGTTGCGGATTGTATTGATGAAAAATACGCAGACCCAAAGCTGATACCACACATTTAAATTTTTTTATGGAAAACATTTGCTTACCACTTGTACTGATATATTCCGAATCACACCGCATCATCTGCAGCTCTTTATGAAGTCAAACGCGCTTATTCAGGCGCCCATACTGAAGCTTTTATCGGCCCTACTTGATTTGAATGTAACATACAGTATACTAGACTCCAAAAGCGTTATTTTTGAGCAAATACTAAGCAATTTGGACCTTATCGAAAGTGGCATCGACAGGTAGGTGAACAATAAAAACCAATATTGTAAAGTAAATATATCCACATTAAATTTGCAGTCTTTACTTATCAAAAGTCGTAGACACGCTGAGAAAGGCGTGTGCAGCTATTGTTTGTTTAAACAAATGTGTACAGTATCTCTTATTTTTTTTACAGAAATGCCTCCATCATAGTGCCAGTAATGCTTAAGTTTCTAATGCAGTTGACGCAAAAGAGCGATCGCCAGCTTATTACAATACCAAAGATTATAAGCATTACAAACAATTTGCTGGCTAATGGTGCTGTGCGAGATGTGGCGCTGCTGGCGCTAAAGACGCTTAGCTATGAGCTGTTCTTTATGAACAGCCCAAACGATAAGGCACTGGACGTAGATGTGATAAACAAGCTTGAAAGCGGCCAAAGTTCGCTAATTGCAGTGCCAACGCAGGATACAAAAAATGCGCTGCTGGCGCAACGTCGCGAACTGGACACACAAAAGGAAGTTGTTATAGGTATGCTGGAAAAATTTATTGATACGCGCGCCGTTCAACAGTTATTGGCGCTGATACTTCTCTACGAGCGCAGCCTGCAGCAAATAGATGCGCCCACATGCCTCAACGCACAGGATGCGAACGTCGTTTATGGGCTGGTTTGTCGTTCTCTCGGCACTGGGAAACTGCGAATACACACACTTAGCAATCTGCGGCTGCTTGAAAGCTTGTTTCAAAACAATGGAAACTATGTGCTCGCTGACAGTAAGGAATTCCTTCAATTGCTGCAACTCTTTATTGAGCAGGTAAGTCGAAACTATGAAAAATTACAGTTTTCATTATATGACAACTTCACCACCAAGACACTTAGTAGTGCGATAATTGCTTGAACTTGTTTTATTTCATCTTAAATGCAATAGATGTACAGAGCTATTTTGTATAAGACGATACTTCTTAAACGCATTTTTGATATAATTTAATTATATAATATATAATTTAAAGCAAGTCCAAACATTGCAGTCGGTCGCAACCGACTGCGGTATACTCGATACTAAAATATTAAAGCCGATAAAAAGAGGCCTGTTTACAAAGGGGTACACATGCGGTAGGGGTATACGCTGTCTCAAAGATTGACTGATAAAGATGGGGATGCCACCAGTTATATTCCCTTTAAATTTGGTGACTCTAGCTCAAAGTTTGTAAAAGGAAGGGGGGCTGGGGTGGTATGGGTGGGCGTGGCACCAAAATTTTTTCTGCAGATTGTTGTTGGATATCAATTGCTATCTTCCTACTTAATTTGATGACTCTAGCTCAAAGTTTGTAAAAGGTGAGGGAAAATTAGCTGGGAGCGTTTTAGGTGGGCGTGGCATCCTTTTTTTTGCTGCAGATCCTTATTTTATGTCAATTGCTATCTTTCTACCAAATTTGGTGACTTGGGCCGTCCATTTTTGATAGAAATAGTGAGCGCTTTGGGCGTAGAACTTTAGCAAAACCAATTTCCTACAAGTCGAAGTTTCGCGGTGTAATCAAACTGATTTTTGTACTCGATACCGAAAGTATCATGTTGCCTGTCCGTCTGAATGAACGCAACTTTCTTTCCACCCTTCAAGCTAGAGACTTGGAACTTTCCAAATATCTTTATTTATGGCCGGGACAGATAAAGTTTCAAGATTGGGACTCGACGAAAACTGGGGGGTTGGCAAATCGATAAATTCAATAGCTCAAAATTGATAAATCCACATATTTAGCACATCTTTTCAGCTATAACTTCCAAAGTTGTAAGAAGATAGCTACTAGCAACCCCAAAAAAATCTGCATTAAAAATTTTGTAGCAACGCCGGCCCATACCGCCCTAGCCGCGCCAACGCTTCGTTAAAAACGAGAATGTGTGTATCCTTCATAGTGTTTGAGTTAGAGTCACCAAATTTAGGAGGAAGATAGTTACTGGCATCCCCCAAAGATCTGTATAAAAGTTTTGGAGCTACGCCCACCTATTCTGCCTATTCAGCACCCCGCATTTCGAAATCAGAAACGCCTGTACCTTACACAGTTTTTGAGCTAAAGCCACCACATTTGGTTCCAAGATAGTTGATAACGACCCCCAAACAACTGAATCAAAACTTTGGATGCCACGCCCACCCATAACGCCCCCAGCCCCAATTCCCTTACATTTTGCTAACTTTGAGCTTATGTCATCAAATTTGGTAGGAAGATAATAATTGATATCCAACACAAATCTGCAGCAAAAATTTGTTCAAGTGTAAAGTAGGCAATGCAAGGGGTCGTCTATATGTATATATTTTGTGATTCGCTTTTGCTGTTGCATGTGGCGCTGTAGTTAAATTTTATTTTTATACTGGATACCGAAGGTAAAGAGTATATTGGGTTTGTGCAATGTCCGTCATGGTGTCCGTCCGTCTGTCCGTCCGTCCGTCTGTATGTTCGCAACTTTTTTCCACACCCTTCAAGCTAGAGACTTGAAACTTTCCAATTCTCTTTATCTATGGGATAGTAAATTAAAGTGTCAAGATGGGGGTTCTACGATAACTGGGGGGCTGGCAAATCGATAAATTCGATAACTCAAAACCGATAAATCCACATATTTCGCACATCCTTACAGCTAGAACTACCAAATTTGGAGGGAAGATAGCTAATAGCAACCCCAAAAAAACTGCATCAAAAATTTTGGAGCCACGCCCACCCATTCCGCCCCCAGCCCCCCGCAATTTAAAGTCAAAAAAGCCTATAGCTCCCACAGTTTTTGAGCTAGAGCCACCAAATTTAGTGTCAAGACAGGTGATGATGACCCCCCAAAAACATCAAAAGTTTGGATGCCACGGCTACCGATACTGCCCTAGCCGCCCCCATCCACCCCAACGCTTCGTCAAAAACGGGAATGCGTGTATCTTCCAGAGTTGTGGAGCTAGAGCCTCCAAATTTGGTAGGAAGATACCTGGTAACGACCCCCAAAAAACTGCATCACGCCTACCCATACCGCTCCCAGCCCCCCTTTCTCCACCTTATACATACTTTGAGCTAGAGTCACCAAATTTAGTGTGAAGGTAGCATTTGACATTCCACAAGGATCTGCAGCAAAAATTTGGATGCCACGCCCAACCATACCGCCCCCAGCCCCATAGCCCCCCTTTCCCCACCTTATACATACTTTGAGCTAGAGTCACCAAATTTGGTGTGAAGGTAGCATTTGACATTCCACAAGGATCTGCAGCAAAAATTTGGATGCCACGCCCAACCATACCGCCCCCAGCCCCATAGCCCCCCTTTCCCCACCTTATACAAACTTTGAGCTAGAGTCACCAACTTTGGTATGAAGGTAGCAATTGACATTCCACAAGGATCTGCAGCAAAAATTTGGATGCCACGCCCAACCATACCGCCCCAGTCCCCCTTTCCCCACTTTATACAAACTTCGAGCTAGAGTCACCAAATTTGTTATGAAGATAGCAATTGACATCCCACATAGATCTGCACCAAAAATTTGGATGCCACGCCCAACCATACCGCCCCAGTCCCCCTTTCCCCACTTTTACAAACTTTGAGCTAGATTCACCAAATTTGGTATGAAGATAGCAATTGACATTCCACAAAGATCTGCATAAAAAATTTGGATGCAATTCCACCCATACCGCCCCCAGCCCCCCTTTCCACACTTTATACAAACTTCGAGCTAGAGTCACCAAATTTGGTATGAAGATAGCAATTGACATCCCACATGGATGGGCATCAAAATTTTTAATACTGGTATCGAGTATACCGCAGTCGGTTGCGTCCGACTGCAACGTTTCCACTTGTTAATTAATATATGCGCTTTAACGCCGCAAATTTTCAATGAGTAATGCACATTTAAGCTACTTACACATAAACTGTCAACCTTGTCAACTGTCGGACAAACCACACACCGGCCACAACAGAGTTGCAGGCGAAGCAACATTACTGACAAATTACACATCAAATTTTTGAGTCTGTGAGTGCGTAAATATGAAGGCACTCAATTGCAATGCAGCAGCATAAGCAGCACAACTAAGCTCACTTGCTTACCGGTCAATGGTTGCTTCATATTTCATACACTCGCATGCATCATGTTTCTAACATTAGAATTAAACTGTAAAAGTTAATGCAACTTTAAAAGTAAAGAAACTAGGTTTATATTTTGATCTTGATTAAATAACTGCCCAAAACCTTTCCAATTATAGTCGATTTAATTTAACAAGTATGTATAAACAGGAGTGAAGGCTTTATCTTGCGCTTGCTGCTGCGAGCTTGAGTCAATTTCAATATACGATGTGTTCTGAAAGGAACTTGAATTCGATTGTTATCGATATGAAAACAGTTGCATTGTATTGAAAGGATTATTAGGTATACAATATGTTGATGTTGTAGCTGGCAACTTTGGTATTGGAATTCAAAGCAAAGTCTTAAACTTTGACGCACTTGCGATTCAAACCACTTGTCATCATCAAAACTAACACTCAAGGACCGTTTATTTTTTGCAGGACATAAGCAACTTTGGCGATTTATCACTGGCAATTATTACGCTGACAAATGTAATCTTTAAGACAGAAGAAATTTATCTCGTGAATCACATAAAACTTTATTTAAAAAATAATCCAAAGGCCGAGCAGCGGCTGCTGTCAGCAGCCGCCACAGTCATTCCAACAAAAATAACAACAACAACCATGCAATTACTCGATGAAGCGCCGTCAACATCTTCGGCAGCCGCTGCCGCCAGAGCCACTGCTGCCGCCAACTCAAAAGACGCCTCGCCGTCCACCATAAGCGAAATAAACTTCTTTGCCAAAGTTCTAACCGAAAAATTGCTGAACTGTCTGGATGCGCTGCTCGCACTAGGTGTTGACTGCAACATGGGCTCATACCCTTCCAGTCACGCCTACTGTCAACTGGCCGCAAGCTTCGTTAACGCGCTACACCATGTTTGCTGTCGCTCGAGGCACAAGGACGCGTTGCAATCAGTTTTCCGTTTGGATTTGGCCGAATCCGAATTTATTTGTAAATATTACAATTTACTCTTGATAAGCGCCGAAGCTGAGGGCGGTGCCGGCAGCAATACCCTGGAGCCTATGCTCCTGGCTTGCCTGCAGCTATTGATTTCCATGCGCTTGGTGGAACCGACATTACTTCTGGCAAAGACATCGGAACTACCGCTAAAATTAAGCCTGCAGCGTGCAATGCTCCACGAAGTATGCCACGGAAGTGCGGTAAGTATGGAGATAACAGGGGAAACTGAAAGTTCAGGTGTTAATTCACACATTAGTTTGACATCTCTATTTATTCGTTAAAGTTCCACTTAAAGTTGTGCATTATTTTAATTGATTGCCACTCAAATGGCTTAGCCCAACGGCAGAGAGAAGCGAAGCAGCGCAACACGGTGTTTTTGAATGTAACCATAACGATCTAATTGCAGGCTGTGGATTGGACTCCGCAACAAGTACGCCGCCTGTGCATAAGCAAATATCTGAATTTCCTAATTACTGACCACTTCAAATTCCTTTGCGAGCTCTGCCAAGTGCGTCCCGATTACGGCTCATTACTTCAGTCGGCGCTGCTCCACAACATGCCTTACTTGAACAAAGTAAGTTAAAATCGTTATTTTGCATTACAATGAAGCTCCCTGTTTAAATGTGGGGGCTTTGTTGCTGTATTCTATTTTCAGCATTCGATACGCCTAGTACTGCGCTTGCTCTGCCATATCTGTGAGACTCAAGAGCACCACACAACTGGGGAAGCAGGCAACTTTACGCCATGCTCTTTGCAGTCGCTACAACTGCTCAGTCGACTCCATCAGCTTCACGACGGGCAGCGTGCATTGCAGCTGCCCATTGAGCGCCTGGCAAGACGACTAGCTTCACAAAGTGGTCTGGCCACCAGGAGCAATATTTACGAGAGACTGCTGCAGGGCGAACTGGCAGGCGACGATGACCAGGATGAATTGCGCACCATGTTGTAAGTAACAAGCTTAGTTGTGCGCTGAATGTATTGAACCTATGCAAGTCTTAAAATCATTGCTCGTAGTTGCACATAAAACTTGCAACATACCCATACATTCAGATTACCTTTATTAATTGCTAAGCATGTGCCCTGAGCAATATTTTCTTTAAGCATCTTGCCCAACATAAGAGTTTGATCAAAATATCTAAAAAACAAAATCCCATGTTTTCTTTTAAAATATTCAATTATGTTGGATGTTTCGCACATATTATATATGTAAAATTATAAGATGCTGGTCTAGTGGGCTTTAAGTTGGGATACGAAAGTTACATCACTTAAAAATCGAAAATTGTAGAGTTTCGGTTGGTTTGCTTTCAATTTTGCTTTTTTAATTGTATTGCAGGCTGAAGGACCTTGAGTGCCCGCATAACAATAGCACAGCTGCGCCGCCGCTCATTGTTGATGAAAGCTGGCTATTTGCGCAGGTAAGTGGATTTGCTTACTGAAATTTGGGATTTATAATTCTAATCATTTCCGCGAAAGCATCTTTTGTCGAGATTTTAAAGTTTGCAGCAGAGAGTTTAATGTGCAATTAATGAGTAACTAAAAAAATCATAAGGTTTGAAAGGCACTATGAGCATCACACTCTTATAGTCTAGTGGTTAGAGTACCCGAATTTACCCGGGAGGTCCGGGTTCAATTACCAGCATATGGATGGTTTGAATCTTCTTTTTCTTATGGGCTAGTTGCATATATACACTAGTACATTGACTAGCTATAATGGACAAGTCAAGGACTAGTCCAAGTGGGTGCAGAAAATTACATTGATTGGGCTAGTGTTTGTTATTGTTGTTGTTCAAGCCTAGCCCACGACTTTCCCAAGTAGGCTAACACTGAACTAGTCTGTGTATATGCAGCGGGGGAAAACACTTTTTAAAATTATCATTGAGCATTTGTGTGTAAACTGTCTATTCCACGTATACCAGTTCATGGATGCGTCAAAGTGAGTGCAGACGTGGATGCGGAACAAAAACGTAAATTTTACGAATCTTGAAAAACGAACACAATTTTGCGCCTCGTTGATGTTCGTTGCAGCGGCAAAAAAACGAACGAGTGAAAACCAATTTATACATTTTTCAATTTACAATATAGCTTGCTGCTTATGAAATATGTTTGGCAACAGCGCAATGGCTAAGGCATCTGCTTAGTGAACGAGAGTTCCAGGTTCGAATCCCATTGTTAGACCATCATGTTTCATAATCGGTAAGTTTATTTGTATTCTATTTCTTCTAACACTTGCATAATTTAAATTTAAATTAATTTAAGCAATGTTTATAACAATAGCTAATTTGACGTTTATATGATGGGCTTCGTGGGCATCTTTTGAACCCAGATTCTTAAAATACTAGTCCATTTGGTCTGTTTTGTGACTAGTCCTGATGGCCTGTTTTATAGACTAGTCCACCTGGCCTGTTAAATGGAATAGGAGAAAAACATTGAAATGGCATAGGCGTGGACTAGTAGTAGCCCGTGTGGACTAATCCAAACACTATGTTTGGCCTAGTCAACGTGACTGCAGGGTCTATGTGACTTACACCTACACACAATGTTTGTATGTGTTCACCTTTTAGTCTTGCTCTCCTGAGCCTACAGTTGTTAACACATCAAAAATAACTGGCATTGGATGCTTTGTGGAAATTCCTCGACATTTTTTTGTTTTATGTTTTGCTTGTCTACCTCTCACACAACAGGTAATAAAATTTGCCACGCAGCATGCGGATGCACCACAGCAGCAACAGCGGCTTGTGCAGCTGCTTCTCGCGATTCACTCAGAGGCCAAGCTGGAGCGTCTGTTGCGCAGCTTGGGCCCTGTGCATGAGGCGCGACTTCTGCGTCATGCACTTGACGGCTCGATCACATCAATGGTTGCCGCCTTTAGAAACAAGTGCATCCAACATGCACCCCATATTAATTACATGAAGCTGCCACCGCTAGCGCGTGTGGCAACTGCATCGCTTATGTCACGCTTGTCCCAAACGCAGCAAATAGATGTGAACAGCGATGTGGAGAAGTTAGATGACGCACGTGCGCTAACCACGTTTCTGCTGTCCATACGACGTCTTGAGCAAACAGCGCTGACTTACGTCGATGCGAAGCACATCGAGAAGTTTGTGGCTGAGCATTTTGTGCGTCCGGATCAGCTGCCCATGTTGCTCTTATATATGCGCTGTTTGGCCAAGTCTGCAGTAAAACTATTACAAGCTGGCTTTTCTTCCGACCATGCCCAAGATGGGCTAGATGTGTTGCTTGGCTGTTTGGATGTACTGCTTCAGCAGCCACGCATTTGGTGGGCGCTTAACTCTAGCACAGATGCCTTACGTGTAGAGTTGCTGGAAGTACCGGTGCTCGCTGCTTGTCACATGCTGCAGGATACAATTTTCTATCAGCGACATCGTTTGCACAGCGCAGAGCCGGCACCACAGGCTATTTTTCTTGCCAAATTGATTGAAACGAAAATTGATACAGAGTGCTTACTTAACGGTAAGCTGGTGCCATCTAACGCAGACTGCCGCTTGCAGTTTGCTGGTCATGAGTTGATGCCAATTCAAGTGCCGTTGGTACGATACTTATACATAACACATTTATCAACCAGTAATTTGTACAATCTTTTGTCTGCTTTGCCGCCCCCACTTATGCAGTCTATTATTGCATCGATTGGAACCTCGTTGCTGCGCACACATCAGCTATATGCATACGCAGTGACGCCCTATGAGCTGGTCCAGCAACAGCCAACCACTGCCAACTGCGATGGCAAGCTGCCAACCATACCTGTGGATAGCCTGAGTGATGTTGATATATTGCGTCAGTTTGTTAAGAGGTGAGTTAGTAAAGATAAAATTTTGGCCAAATCTACTAAAAGCTTAATTTCCATGGGTCAAGGTATCTCGAGCTACCCGACTAATATCTTCTTACTTGTGTTAGTTTTAAGAGAATTCATGTGAAAGAGCTCGCCGAAGAAGAATGTTGTTTCGATCTGGATGAAAAGTGGTGAACCGGGTTGTATGAACGGAGCTGCTTGAGTCTTACATTTATTTTATGGTGACCAGCTCAGCACCTTAACCCCACTTCATTATCTTTGAAAATATTGAATACAAGAACAAAGACAATTGTTGCTGATAATGCTGTGACAGAGCTCTGAAGAGCAGTGGGTAACATCATGTAGCATTGACAACAATGTCTGTTATGGGTAACAACAACATTTGCTAAATCTCAGCTGGAAACAACAGTGCTGCGTATTAGGTGCATTTCGCCTGTTTTTTGTGTGATTGTCAGTGAGTGCTTGCTTGTAAGTTGTCACTGCCATCACAGAGCTTGTGTCTGCCGTCCGGTGTTATTTGCTCGCCTGAGAGATGCTTGTTCGCCTCGTCCTTGTCGGCTCTGAGTTTCCACATCGCTGCTGATGATTATTCTGTGGCTGCTGCTTCTGCTGGTACCAGCCGGTATCATTATGCTGTCAGCGTTTGAATTGTCAAGAATTTGGAGTTTAATAGTATGACAGTGTTTGTGTTTATGTGCAAATGTGTGTGTGTATATTTGGATCTCCCTTTGACCAGCCTAAGGTTTGCATACATTTCACATTTGACTGCTGCTTTAAATCGTGCAACCAATTTTTCGTAGCATGGCAAAAGCGCTTACATCAAAACCACATCAGCGGCATTAGCAACAGCGCAGAGAACGACAGCAGCCCTAACAAGCGCCAAGCTTGCAGCAACGACAAACTCCCCCTAAGGGCTGACAAAGCAGAACATCAACAGATACATTAGATGAAGCTGTGACGACGATGAAGATGAGGATGACATTGTGACAGACAAAGGCAGGCGGCATGCGAGTTTAGAGAAGTGTCATGAAGCGAAAAACATAACAACAGTGACGCAGCGATATAAACAAATTATGGGCAGCAAAGTGAGACAAATGCATGTGTGCTTATAACAGTCAGTAGGAGCTCAACTAGACGGAACGATAAAGCTTGATGGTTTTTCACATAGTTGCTAATTGCGTTCAAATTATTGAGCTCCAGCAAAAGCATATTTTAAGACTTTTGTCAAACAGCGCCTTTAATACTGCTGGCTCGCTGGCCACATAACATGAATACCATATTGCTAAATAGTAAGTTGGAGATCATGTACATTACATCACAAATGCTGGATCGCTTGAAACGTAGCAAAATAAATCAATGACCAATTTATCTTTTTGGCTTTTAAAAAATTCAAAGACTTTAAACTAATATTCATATCTCCAGGTTTTTGTTGATAGCCTTGTTCCTATTAGTTTTGTTGTTTATTGATTAATAAAAGACGCACACATCAACATTTTCTAACTCTTTTATACAGGCTTTCAATCTTCGGTTATACAACACGTCAGCAGTTTGAAGAGTACTTTATGACATTTCTGTTGTTGATCAATAAAGTTTACGATGAGAATATGGTTGATCAGCAAGAGCAATTTCAGATTAAAGAGGTCTGCTTGCTGGCCATCATGGAGTTGCTAACGACGTACAAAACTTTTCCAAGTATCGGCCATAGCAAGTGTCAATTTTATCATTCGACTCGCTGGAAGACCATCAATTGCAACAGCATTAGGTGAGTGTCAACAAAAACAAAGAACTGTGCACAATATGAAAACCTAAATTAACATTCAGCAATTGGGTACAAGTTTTTTTTGTGTAAACAACAACGTCCTTATATAAAAGCGACCGTCTAAAGTTGTTGACTGAGTTCTGTGGTTACGTGCTACGTGCTGCTCCTATGTCCTCATGCCCCAAGTTGGATACTTTTTTTTTAGCAACTATAGATAAGGAGTTTATCTTTAGAGTCAAAACTAATTTGTTAACATCAAATACCTAAAACAATTTGAACAAATGCTTTTATTAATGCCTCATGATAAAGCTAGCCTTTGATATGTATGTAGTGAATGCGTCTATATTTGCTATAAAAATCTACTCGTTTCTGTACTCATCAGCTTGAAGAAAAGAGAAAATTTGCAATTATAAGTATTTATTAAAGAAACCTAAATTTTGTTGGCTACTTGACTCAACTATATATTTTTTATACAAAATTTCTTAAATTATCATAAACAATTACAATTGCTTTTCATTGAATATTTCACTTAAAGCTTAAAGAAGCTTCACAATGTGCAACTGCTCGTCGATTCATGTAACGTTTTCTATCTGGCCAATCTTGAGCGGCACCCGAAGAAGGACAACGTGATTGGCACATGCAACTTTGCGGTCAATCAATGGGATCTTGATTTTAGCTGGTTGCAAATGGAAACATACGCACACGCGCTTCCCTACGACGAGAACGCAACGGGATTGGATGAACCGCTTGGCGCTGGCAGTGAGCTCAGCCGGCAACATGCTTCTGGCAGCATGAGTGACACTACGTGGCGGAACTATAGATATTTTGCTCAGTTGTCTGGCATCGACTTTCGCAGTAGCACTCAGCTTGTCTATGACGTCATGCAGCAAATGATCGAGGTAAGTTCTTAAAGACTGGATGAAATAAAGTCATACGTACCATGAAGGCGATAAAACTTTGTTATGGTGGCCTAGGGCACGCATTACAAATTGTTTAATTGCTTAAGTCGCTTTTCGCTCAGACGACTAGATAGAATTAAATCAGTTAGACACTCAGTTATGGTAATTAAAAATGCAATTATTGCTGCAGCAAAATCACATGTTGGTGCTGCCAAATCTTGTCAAGTTCTGTGAAATCTGCGAATGTCGTGATCAAATCAAGTGGATTAAGGAGCGCACGCTACGGCTTCAGGACCAAATTCCCATGAATGATACCATATCACATAAGGTGAGCACCAAAATTAAAATGTGTTGAGGACTTATGATTTCAAACTTTCAATGAAAACATGTTTCGATAAATATGTGTCTATTTGTGTTTGTTTTTATTGCAGCACATAATCTACTTGCTTTGCCGCACGCAAGCACTGTTAATACCCAGCCTCAGCGAGTTGCAACACTTGGTGACGCTGATTGGAAACGTTTATTTGAAGAGCTCGCACTGTTTCATACACATTGCGGCACTTCAGGGTCTGCTCTGCCTGTTGGAATGCTGCAGCAGGACCAACACGGCAATGGGCAAGATGAGCGACGAGCTTGCCTTGCTGCGTGACTTAATTGTTGGCTATATCAATCGACATGGCATCATTCATGAGAGGTACTATAGACACACACACACACATGATAAGAGTACTTTTAGCAGTAAGGTTTTGGGGCCCTTTTCACTTATTGCGTAAATCTCAAGTTATGGTCAACAATTAACGCTACCTGGCAACCAGCATTTGTGATGCATCAGCTGAAGCATAGAGACGCTCTGCCACATCTTGTTTGAAGCCACAAACAACAGTTCTTTAAGCAACTCCGGGCTCAAAGCATACTGCGTTTTCAAAACTCTGTCTCTGTACTAGGTGTATTGGGCCGGGTGTTGCCAATGCTTAGTCGCTTCTCCAACTAATGGCAATCGTATTTTCCATTACGTGTAGTTCGCTCAGCACTCCAGGGATCTAGTTTACTGGGTTTTGTGGTGCTATTTTAACATTTCAAGGACTGCAACTCATGCACTCACTTCCTCTCGATACCGAAGGTCAAAGCTCAAATAACTTGTCGTGCTGCCTTGGGTTTTGCTGCGGCTTGTTTTATGTGCAAACAGAGAGACCATCAATCTTAAGTAGGAGCAGCCCCAACAACAAGAGTTCGCAGAAAGAAGCAATCCAAACCCAAATTATTTTGAATTTCTAGGCGCATTGCATTGTTTTTCTGTCGCAGTATGAAACTTATATGTACTTTAACACTGTACTTTCTTTTTAGTCCGCTACAATTTAGTGATACGCATTTCAAACTGGTCTGGACGCTCAATTTCAGCCTGATTGAGTGGACATCAAAATTTGTACCGCAATGTTATTTGCTATCAAACGCAGTTATTGCGGCCAGTAATGTTTTGAAGACTACCCACAACGAGGAGCTCTTCCTGTGCGTGCTGCATGTAAGTATAACTTTTACAAAACTCAACATTGATTGACCAGTCAAGTTGGCAAACGTTATATTGCTGAATCTTAAAACGATGCTCCTGCTCTGAACATAACCTGCGGTGGACTTATCTAAGACAGTGACCACGTCGTTCTTTATTGGCTTTTTGATTGACAATTTTTAAAGAGCCAAACACGACACCAACTACAAACTACACAAAAATCAATATATACATATTGCATATATAGATGCATATATATATTATAATATAAATAAATATAGTCCGCCAATACAATATATAAATGCTGATATGACGATGATTCCAAATATATGTATGATTAGAATAAACTGTCAAAAGTTGGCAGGGCGCTTATAAATAAATAGCTCCACTGATAAAACAAGTAAGAAGGCTCTAGTCGGGAGAGCCCGACTAGAAGATACCCTGAACCCAGTTGCAATAAATAAATTATATTTATGTAAGACATTGGTATACTGACTTAGCTTCAAGCGATATATCGATATCTCCGGTGTTTCTCAACCGATTTGGACGAAATTTTCAGATAAGTTCTACAATTACCCATTACTTCAACCCTCATTTTTAGATTTTCCAAATTCGATATTTTTTTGTTATAGATATCATGTGTATATCGGAAACCAGAATAGTTATCGATAATTTGAAAAAAATTGTTCTGCTCATGGTTTAGGAGAACTTATATCCAAAATCTGAAGTCTCTAGCTCTTGTAGTCTCTGAGATCCACGCGTTCATACAGACAGACGGACAGACGGACATGGCTATATCGTCTCGGCTGTTGATTCTGATCAAGAATATATGCACTTTATGGGGTCGGAGATGCTTCCTTCTGCCTGTTACATACTTTTGCACAAAACCATTATACCCTTACTTACCCATTTTATGGTCAACTTTGCTTACAACGTAATATTTCTCACTGCACACTTCCGGAAACCTAATTTATCGGCTGTGCATTGAATGCCAAGTCAAAATTAATTTTTAAAGCACTTTTAGAACTTTTCACGAAACTTAATAAGTGCAATATATTTGTTTCTTTTTGTTTATAATACTTAAGCTTTAATGGTGTACAACAGACAGTGATAAATATTGAACTAGTGAAAAGAATTGGTGAAAGTGGGTGAGAGACAAACAACAACAAACGACAGTAATAGTGACAAACAACAAAAAACGGCAGTAATAGTAACATTTTGCCATTCAGTAAGCGTGGAAAATTAGATTTGAAAATGCAATGTTGAAATTTCCAAAGTGATTGTTTCTCTCGATTTGCTAGTCCATACACAATCAATGTACATACACGCGCAAATATGTAACGTATTCATTGTCTGTTAATTTGTATATTTTGTCTTTATTTTATTACACATACTCGTACTTGCCGGGCCAGGGTCTCGAGCGCATTGTGGTAAACAGTGTCTGTGCGAGACAAGCGCCTGCAACTGAACCCATTGGATGTAGTGCTGCTCAATCTGCTGCTGAAGTCGAAGCTTACGTAACTGGTACTGTAATTGCTGAAGATACTAGAGGTGGATCCGTGGTCTCACCGCGATTGCGAAATAAGATTGAAAAACTTGCGCTTGAACTGCTAAAAATGGAAAACGAGAAATTTTCAATTTCGGCATTAAAATTGCTTTTGTCCTGCATTTATGTGGGTAAGTACTAAAGCGAAGAAAAACATCGATCAAATACAAAATAAGAACAAATGGAAACGTTGCAGTCGGACGCAACCGACTGCGGTATACTCGATACCTGCATTAAATCTTATTAAAATAGGCCTAATTGCTATCAGTGGGCGTGGCATCCAGAATCTGGAGATTCCCGTTGTTAACAAAGAGTTGGGACTGCTGGGGGTGGCTAGGGTGGTATGGGTGGGCGTGGCATCCAAAGTTGTGATGCAGTTTGTTGGGGGTCGTCATCACCTTTCTTGGTACCAAATTTACTGACTCTAGCTCAAAAATTGTGGAAGTTATAATCGTTTCAAGCTGCGATGGGGCTGGGGACGGAATAGGTCGAGGTGGCTCCAAAATTGTTGATGCAGTTTTTTGGGGGCTGCTAGTAGCTATCTTCTCACCAAATTTGGTAGTTCTGGCTGTAAGGATGTGCGAAATATGTGGATTTATCGATTTTGAGCTATCAAATTTACCCCCAGCTGCCGTAGAGCCCCAATCTTGACACTTTATATCGGTATAAAGGATAAAAGTTAAAAGTATAAAAATACATACAATAAAAATATATATAAACCAAATAAATCTTCGTGCATATGAGAGGAAGCAGTCAAGAACATTATGTAATATTTTTCAATGTTAATAAACTAATGAATGTAAAATGGGTAAAAACCAGTAGAAACTCTAGCTAAAGTACCAGCCAAACAGAAGTCAGCAGAAGGTGATTTTGTTGAGTTAGAAGAACCAAACAGGGCTCAGAGCGCAAAGCTGAGTGCGCTCAAGGGCAATCTCAGGCCTGTTTGGGTGCTCTAATTCAGCAAAATCACCTGCTGCTGACTTCTGTTCGACTGGTACTTTAGCTAGTATATCTACTGGTTTTTACCCATTTTACCACGCTCAAACACACAAACATACTAACATAAATATAGCTGAAGCTAATAAAAGCGCGTTAAAAACAAAAGCATTCATCTGCTGATTATGTTCCCCAGGTGAAGCCAATAAAAGTGTGTTCAAAACAAAAGCATTCAGCTGCTGATTCTGTTCGTATATGTAGCTAGAATTTCAACAGGTCTTAATAAGTGTGTATATAAAATGGTTAGTGGTCTTACAAGCTACTTTAGTTCAGATTTATAAATCAGTTGTATAGAACAAACATTATATTACTAAGGGGTTAAAAATGCCAGATTGCAAAAAGGTACGGACGCGTCAAGGGTGTGCTTCAACAATTTGGATGCATTTTTTTTTTTTTTTTTTTTGGGAACGCCAGTAGCTATCTCCTTACCACATGTTGTAACTCTAGCTGTAAGGATGTGGGAAATATGTGGACTTATCGATTTTCAGTTATCGAAGTTATTGATATCCCAGCCTCTCAGTAGGCGTAGAACCCCATTTTACAGATCTTACATGGCAGCTATATTATAAAGTTATTCGATCTAGATGATTTCAATTATTGATCTTAGTGATCTTAACTGAGAGCCAAGTTTACATAGAAATTGACGAAGTATTAAATATGTGTGCAGCACACAGCTGTTTGACTCAGATTTCTTCCAAAAGGTTGGAAGCTACGTGTTAAACAAGACGCGAAGGCTAGGTTGAGCAGCAGTATGCATGCACATATATTTTTCTTGCACTTTGTGGGTGCGCGATACGCCATTCTCTCACTGGACCTTGGCAAATGCGCACAGCATGAACATAAATCCCAAAAAAATGCTCAATGTTTGCACTGGCAGCTAACCACAACCATGGGTGATATTTAGGCTTTCACAGCCAGTCGGGACAAAGTGCAGCTAAGCGGAAGTTGGCAATGACGCGGGAGCGCTTTTTCCCGTTTGTAAGTTCTGTTTATTAAAGCCCTGCCATGACAAAAAACAAAGCATTTGGCACAAGACGACACCAAACTCCCACAACCAGCAACAAAAACATATATGCACCGTTCACCTAGCCGTATGCAAAAATGAATATGTGCGGCTTTATTGTGCACCCGTTAGTGTGGCAGGACCACATTTAAACTCTCCTCCTGCAACGTTAAATTTTTTTGTCTCCCCTAACGAATTTCACAGTTTGTTAACGATTTGATGTTTTGTTTTATTTTCGACATTTGTAGCGTGCCATGCGGCTAACAATAATATTAATTATGCACTCCTGCCATGTCTTTACATCTACATCAACATCTCTACACCCTTATTTGCTCAGCTTTTTTAAAGGACTTTGCTTAAGCAAGTATTCCTTAAACCGATGTGGTTTTAAACTATGAAGTAGTTATATTCGACTTTTTATTTGGTATGCTTACAATATACCGAGTCATTTTAATTGTGTGTGCAATGTCCGACATGTTGTCCGGCCATTTGTTGGAACGCAACTTTTTTCTACACCCTTAGTGCTAGGAACTTGAATACCTTTGTCTATGGCATGGTCAAATTAAGTGTCAAGATTTTAATGCCTGGATATCGATCAAATCAATAAAACCATTTACATCTACATTCCTTCAGCTAGAGTTTTTAAATTTGGCATTTCGCAATCTCAAATGCATATATTTCGATGCCGCCCGGCTTTTTAAATCGAATATTATTACTATTATTACTATGACTTGAATAGGTATGGTGGTATTCAATGGAATTTTTTATTATAAATATTAATTTTTGAATTTGCATAGGTAGTTAAAGTAAAAT
Source organism: Scaptomyza flava (assembly GCA_030179655.1). Taxonomy (NCBI): domain Eukaryota; kingdom Metazoa; phylum Arthropoda; class Insecta; order Diptera; family Drosophilidae; genus Scaptomyza; species Scaptomyza flava. The sequence continues at coordinate 71,768 of JARNME010000012.1, forward strand.
TAAGATGTTATATAATTTTAATCTAAGAAATGCAAGTCAGAACTTACAAGTGATTTTTTTTTTAAGTTAGAGCAATGGCAGTACCTTGATTGCAACATTTCAAGAGTCTCAAACATTATTGTAGTTTTGAATAAACACATGTTTTTTGGAACTCTTTTGCATTGTAGGTTCCGCTGCGCAGCTGGAGAGCACTGAGCTGTCGAATGGCATTGTGCAGGATGATCCAGAGATAATCGCACTGCAAAGCGATAAAGTCGATGTCCTTTTGCATTGTATTAAATCATCAAGTCGAGAGGCCGCCTGGATTTATGGACAAGTGCTGTGCCAAATTATACGTGATTTAGTGCCACCAAATGAAATATTGACGAAGGTCGTAAAGGAGTTTCTGGCAATAAATCAGACGCATGGTGATGTTATTGCCACCATTGTGTATCAGGTGAGCAGCAGAAAAATCTGCAAGCTTAAATTCTTAGCTGTTAACTCTGACCGGAGTGGTGCATCTATGGTGAATCCGATCAATTTTTACACTCTGATACCGAAGGTAAAGTCATGGTGTTTGGCCGTTTGTTTGTCTGTTGCAAAGCGAGTTTCTTAGACACTCGTGAATCTCGAGACTTAAAACTTTGCATATTTCTTGGTCCAGGTCTGCGTCAGACATAGTGTTCATATAAGTTGGTTATTCATTCACCTCACCTTTACAACTAGAGTCACTTAATTTGTTAGCAAGATTGCTGGTAACATTCCTAAGAAGGTTCTACAAGCCTTACACAAACGGACATTCATTTTTATATATGTATATAGATAGGATTTGAGTTGCCTTCTGTGCGTACAATATTAATGATGATCTTATGATACCAAATTTCAAGGGAATAATAAGAGACAGAATTTATATATGCTTAATTATTTACAACTGGCTGACACAACTTAAAGTGCTTGCGCAATTATTTTTTGTTTCTTAACGTTATTTGTTTACGGTCTTCCGCAGGTGTTTCGCTCAGCTATCGACTCATCGTTCCTACAAATGCTGCAAGACTGGCTGATCTGCACGCTGCCAACGTTTTTGGCCCAACCGGAGCAGCAAGGCGTCTGGGGTCTAAGTGTCATCTTTATATCCGCTTCCATTAATCTGCATTTGATTAAACTTTTTCCATTGGTTTTGAGCATAAGTGCGGCATCATCCTGCGGAGAAGTCTCGACTGCGGCTGCAACAGATCCGCGGAAATTGGGTCAAAACGAAATTGCATTGCTCGTGACAGCTGCACAAGACTTCTATGCAAAATTGAGTGTCGACCAGAAGCTGCGTTTTCGTGAGGCTTTCAGGAACTGCGAGCGGAATGAAGTGTATGACACAATGTTGCAGCGCCTATCCTAGTGACAAACATGCCCAACCAATATACAGCCCGAAGGCATAATGCAACCGAAACTTGTGTCTGCGATAAGCGCAAGTGTGAATAACTAATTACACTGCTGTGCGTCTGATGCTTGCACTAACAAAGTTTAAGCGGGTTTCCTCGCCAAAAGTTCTTTGATTGTCATTTCAAAACTAATTTATGGTTTACATTATGTGTAACTAATATTTAAAATATAACAGACCCTTACTCCCCAATTTAGTTTTAACACAAAACTTTAACGACTGCAAATAATTCATGAAATCCTGTAAATATTTATATTTTGTCTTGGACTGTTCAACGATGGTCAAGTTTAGCGGGTGGCGTAAGTATACGGTCTTAGTGCACTGAAAAATTCCAGTATGCATAATTAAAATTTACCAGTCATCCCAAATTATAATTTTTGATGAATTTTATTGTCAAAAGGCTTCACAAGTACTTTTTAAAATATATTATACAACAAAACTCAAACTTGTGTTTTATATTAAGCTTGGAAGAAATCAAAGGTTTACTTTACTAACATAAAGAACTGCACCAAAGTTTTGGAGCCATGCCCATCCATTCCGCCCCCAGCCCCCTTTCCCACCTTTAACCAACTTTAAGGTAGAGTCACCAAATTTGTTTAAAGATTAAAATTGACATTCCCCAAAGATCTGCATCAAAAATTTTGATGCCACGCCCACCCATATCGCCCCCAGCCCCACCTTTAACAAACTTTGAGCTAGAGTCACAAAATTTGGTATGAAGGTAGCAATTGACATTCCACAAAGATCTGCATCAAAAATTTGGATGCCGCGCCTACCCATACTACACCTTCCCACACCTTTTACAAACTTTGAGATAGAGTCACCAAGTTTTGAAGGAAAATACCAGGTGGCATCCGCACCTGCTTCGGAGAATCTTTAAGGCAATGTACACCCCTGCCGCATTCGAACTCTTTTGCAATCAGGCCTCTTTTTACCGGTTTTAATACTGGTAACGAGTATGCCGCAGTCGGTTGCGTCCGACTGCAAAGTTTCCACTTGTTACATTTTTATTGCTTGAACTCACACTTAAAAGCGCCTTCTTTATACATTTTTGTAGTATAATAGTATTTTTTGATTTTATATGTGTCATTTTAAAACAGATTTATTTGCTCCATTTAAATTGAAACTGGCAACTTTATTGTTATAAATGACATGAGTATGTCGGCAAGGGAAAGAGCTATTAACAAATTGAAACAAACTTGTTCTGCTAATGATAAAGGAGAGCCTATATTATACATCTGAGTGTGGATGGGTGTGGAATATTTTTTATTATAAGCGAATAAACGAGATATGAGCGATAAGCAATGTGCAAGTATGGACTGCAACATTTAGACAATCAGTCTTTGGTTAAGGTAAAACGGTCACGAACTCATTGCCAGTGTTGGGTCGTCCGTTGCCTATACATATGGCACAACAATTAACCGAGCTACACGCCCTAGACACTGAAACAGGTATGCCAGACTCCATGACCTGCGCCTGTGTGTCTGCTCCCATTTGCCAGTGGTGTTTTTTTTTTTTTTTATTTATTCAGTAAGTCTTGTTTCAATTCAAGCGTCCCGCAGCTGTTGTTCTCTCTTTGACGCTGTTAACTTCATCACAGGAAACTCACCACTATTCGGAGTTTAGCTCTCAAAGAACGGATGCTCTTAAATGGCGTACGTAGCACAACATTCTCTTTTCCTTTTTCTACCTCGCTTTCACTCTTACTGTAATGGCTAGGTCAGCAGAGTTTTAGTTCATTTTGTTTCAGCTACTGTTTTTTGCAGACCAGCACAAATGTAAGCTATATCAGCACACACTCATGCACACTATATAGACTAAATAACTAACAGGAAAACAAAATTGAAGCGGACAAATGGGGAAGTAAGAAATAGCAAATAATTCTCCTCATTTGCTTTCCCCGCTATACTCTCGGACAGCCAGCTTGTTGCAAAGTCTGCCATCATTGTTTAGCTTTTCGTTTTGACTGCAAAGTGTGCGATGCGTGTAGCATAATTAGCTGTTGTTAAGACTTTTCCTTCAATCTGCTTGATGCAGCCCAACTTCAATTGTATAGCAACACATTAGATACTTGAATGTTATTTGCGTTTTATAAGTTTATTTATATTTTTGCAATAGGGTAGGTCCTTCATAACCAATCTATATCTTTATATATATATTTGTATGTTTGAGTTTTTAATAGCTTTTTGTTAGGGAAGTCTTGGTTAAATTTCCTGTATGGGCATATGGATGACTTTAATCTTTTGTTAGATTTAGTTTTTTTACATTGAGTTGTTACCTATGCGCGCGGTAGAGTAACTATTCAAAGCATCACACTATCAAACTTCTCTGCCGTAACTCACATGCATACCTCGCTGCCGTAACTCACACAGATAGGCAGTCCAAATTTGAAATAGTATGTGGTTGTTGTACAACAATCGTGAATTAACGAACGCTGTGTCTGTTGCTTTGCATTCGTTTTGTTTTGTTTGTGCTTAGATGCAGAGAAGCAGCCGACTGAGACGGTTGTTCTGCTGTTTCTGTTATGCCCACAAACAACCACAGAAGAAAATACTATTACGTACAAGCTAATTTGTAGGTGAACTAGACGAATGATTAATGTTGGATACCCTAATAAAATATAAGTGCTGTTGTGGATATGTAGTTACAGAGTATATTTGCAATAATTGCATATTTTCATTATTTTGATAAGCAAAGGTTGGCGTTAGCACACAATTGAGAAATAATTAAAAGCCGTATAATTACATATCATATTCTAACATTATAAGAATATCCATCATTTATCATAGTGCAATTCTATATATTCAATTCAAGTAAACCCAAATTCAATAAAATATTATTATTGTTCAAGAAAACGTGCTCATAGCAATAATATAGGTACAAACACCCCAACAAACAGGTGTTAACACATCGCCCATGAGTCCCGACACTCATTGATTTTAATTTTAATAGTTAATATTAAATAATTATTATAGTTATAATCATTATATTTAAATAAAAACTCGAAAAATGTGCTTTTCAAAAACATTGAACCAAAACTTTAAAAATAAATATAGTTGTTCGGCTTGCCAAATAACGACACAGCTCGAATGACCAAATAAACGATATGGTTTGAGTTCTGAATAGATACTGATTTATTCTTACAAATCCTAGACTTTACATACTAACAGTTTATCTTAAATTAGGCCTTCTGTGGTACATAATCACTAGCAGACGGTCACATTCTTTTTGTTTACTTATATATTTTTTTACCCTTTGTTTGTGCGTTATCTATATTTAGCGATTACAGCAGCTACCTGCAGTTTGGTTCAATGAGTGAACAATAGTTTACAAATCTAAAAAATACACTTTTTAAGTTGAACAAAAAATAAGATTTAAAATAAGCTTAAAACAATAATAATCGAAAAATCCTATTATCATTGTGATCATTGTTTTGACAACATTGTTAAGAATGTTGTTTTTAGGACATTTTTCTGTGTGCTACAAATACATAATCCAACTAGTTTAAGCCCCAAGTATGGTGGTTAGCAGCACACAGTAAGCAGCCTGTCAGCGATTGGATCGCCTGAACTACGCCACTTTGCTGAAAAGACACAAGTCAACTATGCCTACGTGTAAAAATCAACGCCTTTAGCTACATTCACTGGACCCACACACTCTTATTAAAACTTTATAAATTATGCAAAACTTGCTCAATGTGTTTTTTGTCTGTTAGATAACTTAAGACATTATAGCCTATGTAGCAGTGTTGAATGCAATCAAAATAAATTAAAAACAACAAGGCTTTATCAACTGCATAATTTTCTGTGTTACTTGAAAAGTCTCGTTGTTCATTTTATGTATATATTACTTTTAAAAAAAAATTTAATAATCGTCAAAAGCAGATTTTGTAGCATCTATTTTTTTTTTTACATTTGATGCCGTCTCAAAGCACACTTTTATAACGCAAGCTCTTTTACGTTGTGTTAAATCTAAATCTTGTTTCACAAACTTTCAAATACCGTCGCGGGAAAAACGAAACATGCACAACCCTATAATTGTCCGGCTTTAACGGGTTGGCCACGTTCCTAGCGCATCAAGCGTCCACAGGGAAATAAGTCTGCTATTTTTCGCTAGACACATAGTTCTGAGGACTGGTCCTTTTTTTTTGATGACTTTGAACTTGCTCTTACAGCCCGGTGGTGGAGGTGCGGCCGCATGAAGACTTCCGCGGTGGCGGCAAATCAGATGTGTAATTGTGATAGCGATTCCTGCATTTAATGACCTACAGTGAGAAGAAAGTTGCAATAAATACTATTTTGGGCAAATTTAATGTTAAAAATAAATAATATACGAGAGAAAATTGAGACAGGGCAAGCGCAAAATGGTTGAGTATGATGTGTTTGAATGCAAGGCAACTTCAACGAAACGTCCATTCAATGCTTTAGGAATTCCCGTATCAAACAAAACACAATCCTCTTGGGAAACAACAGAATATGTCAATTTCACGATATCGCTCTAGGAATATGAGTTACTTTTTGAGGTGTGACGAATATGTCCGATTTCCATTATGGGTGTCTGCCAATGTAGGTGTGCCTTTGTGTTTGCCTTTTGTGTTTATCCGATTAAATAGCATTTATAAAATTCCTACACTACTGTTCTTCTGCACCCTTGACAAAACTTAAATATTTGATGTTTGTTTTTCTTAAACGGACACGAAAGTTTTTTGAGATTTTTATCATTTTCTTAATATCTTCAATTATGCTTCCAGCTTTACAATTGAATATCGATTCCATGTGCATATCAGAAACTGCTGACTGTCTTGATGTTAATTAGAGCAATTGTTCAAAATCTGGAGATTTCAGCTTTTGTCACTGTGCAAAAAGTATAAATTTAATCAAACCTATTGCACATTATTTAAATGTTAAAAATGAGTTCAGGGTATAAAAATAAAATAAAATAAAAATTAAAAATATAAACACTTGGACAGTAAAAACGTTGCAGTATGACGCGACCTTATGTTGTGGCCTTTATACTATACTGGTTGCTTGACTAGCTCAAAAACTGTGAAAGATATTTATTTATTTAAGATCAGCTGTCACGAAATCCAAATTAATTATAAATAAAATAAAATTTTAAAAAATTAATTTAAAATTTAGATAAATAAAATTAAACATAAATCGGAAAAAATCATCCATATGCCCTTACTGGGATTTGAACCCGGACCTCCAGGGCAAACAAAACAAATTTTGGCTAAAAACTAAAATGATAAATTTTTCTACACTTATATTCAAGCCCGGACCTCCCAATTAAGAGTCGGATACTCAAATCACAAGTGAAGCTAATAAAAAGCTATAAAAAAAACTAAATCTGAAAAAACATTAAAATCGTCTATAATTCCACACAGGTGTTCGAGCCCGGACCTCACGGTTTTGGGTCGGGTGTCCTAACCACTAAGCCATATGAGTGCCTAAAATACCTTATTTATACCTTTTTTGAGTTACTCACTCCGCGTCAAGTGAAGCTTATAAAAAGCTATTAAAATGTATGTGCGAAAAAGATATTTGCATAGAATCAAGTTTCTAGCTTTAAGTTGGTTTTGCTCCTACGGACGGACGGGAACACAGCACAACGGACATTGAACAAAACCAACACATATATGTACTACTTTTGTACTATAATATTGGAGTATAAGAATTAACACAAGACCACGAAGCAATTTAATTGATGTAATGAATCTCCTATTATGACTTGCCAAACTCATCAACTAGCATCACTCGAATTTATATGCAAAGTAATAAACACTTAGGTTTAAAAAAGTGCCAAAACAAATTACAGCTATCTTCCTTCCAAAATTTGGTGACTAGCTCAAAGTTTATAAAAGGTGGGGAAGCGGGGCTGGGGGCAGTATGGGTTGGCGTGGCATCCACATTATTGCTATAGATCTTTGTGTGATTTATTTTAAATAAATAGGCAAGTTTGCAAAAAACGCCGGATATATAGGAGACTAAGGTTAACTCTGGCAAGCGGCATTTTTTGTATAAGTGTGCACACGCAGACACAACTATTTGCAGACAATAACTGTACGCATTAAATCTAGGGTACAGGGTATTGCCTAGTCGAGAAATTTCGACTAGAGCAATCATACTTTATAATTTTATATTTCATCATTCAGCTGCTTTCCGCCGTAGGTAAACGCCATAAGAATCATGTATATTGGCTGCAAAAGCATTGCCAAAAATAAATAGAACCATTACTGATTTCTTCACACTTCCTTTGCAATTGCTCTGGGAATGTGCTGATTTGTGAATCTTAAGTTTTAACATTTTGGTATTTATATCGCAATTGAAGTGAGCGTCCCACGCAGCTTTTACGTATTTTTCACACTTAAATCATTAAGGCTTGCCTACTGCTTGCAGTTGTTTAGACATTGCGCTCGTTTTTCTAATATTATTTTATGTGTTTGTCTATTTTTTTTTTTTTTTTTTTTCTGTCTGCAGCAAGCGTGAACACATTATTTAAACATCGTTAGATTCACATTAAATACATGATGCTTACAAACAAGCATTCTTAATAGTTTTAATTGAACCGTAGCTTTAAGTGCGCGTACAGTAAATATTTGTATGTATGATATGTTCTTTCGTAACCGATTTTGATGAAATTTTCAGAGATAATAATTCTTACTTCCTGGTTGTTGATACTGATCAATAATATATATACTCATAATTCCTTTCAATGAATTTGGACTTACCTTATAGAAGGCCTTCCGGAAATTATCGGAGAGAAAGGCGTAGAGAAGCGGATTAATGCAGGAACTAGTGTAGGCCATAGTATGCGCCACAATTTGCAGAATCACACTTAACATGCTGTCTGCTTCATATATATTCAGCGCCTTAAGCAATAAAATAAGCTGTAAATGAACAAGGATTACCGATTGAAGAACGCACTTCGATTGTTTACTCACCTGCACAGGCAACCACAGTGAGGCGAAGGCGATAACTACTACAACTACGAGGCGAGTCACTCGTTTGCGTCCACGTTGCGACTCTTTGGACATACGTACGCCACTTCCTTGATGCCAGAGGCGCATAATCATGCGCACGTACAAGCCACTGATGACCATCAGTGGAAGCAAATATGAGCTTATAAAGAAGCTCACCTGGAAGGTAAGCGAATCGAGTAAATCGTTGTCTATGAAGCGGCACTTAGCGTAGGTGTTGTTCGTCGTGTTATCGTAGTCGACCTATTCAAAGCAAACCAATAAAAAACGACATCAGTTGGGCATATGACATTTCAGCTGACAGTTTCATGGCTCTAACATTCATAAATAAACTTAAAAGCGTAGGAATATCTGCGGACCCCTCGGACAGAAACTGGGTCTGACAGTCGGGCAAAAAATTTGCCTCTTCGCATGACGCACTTAAATATCGCCCCTGAAAAAGTCTCTATAGTCGATTCTGTTGGGTCATAAACTGGCTCGTATATCGTTGAAATGTTCGCCGACCTTTTTGTTTACAATTTTGTTTACAAACTCAGTCGCAGCATGTTGTTAATATAAAATACTATTAAATTCTGTACAGATATGCATACCAAGAACGTGCTAATTTATAGTCTTTTTTCCTTGCAACAAAAAAAAAAAAATTGAACAATAGCAAAATATTATAATTGTTTCGTTCTATTGCAGTGCAGAAAATTTGTAAATTGTACATATGTTTGTAGTTGTATTTCAATTTGGCTCTCGTGGGTTTATTTTTATTCATGCGAATAAGCCGGTTATAATTATTTTTAACGTGTTTTCTTAGTTCAAAGTATATTTGGGGCGCGTGTTAAACAATTAACTCGTCCTTAACACCAGGCTCGTTTGTCATTAAAATTAATAATTTATGTATATTTATGAGGTAAGCTCAAAATGGTCAGCTCACCTAATGTCAAGGCAATTTAAAATAGTTGTTATAACATCCCGGCTGCCTGCCATTGATCAATAATCCATTAGTTTAGTGGGCACCGAATACGAAGTAGCATAAGGCATTAGGAAAATGGATAAAACTTAGAAATGGCTGCCCGGATTGGCATTTTCCATATGACCTCGATCGGTCTAGTGCTCTATGTCAGCTCTCTAATTAAAATTTATGAATTGAAATGGCAAATTAGACAACAAAAAAAAGCACAGGCGCCCGCATTGTGAAATTTCCTAAAATAAACAAGAGCACGCAGCACAGAATAAACTTAAAATAAATCGAATGAAAACAAAACCAATAAAATTGTTTGCAGCTATAGCTGAAACCAGATCTGCTGGCGTTGGGCAGAGGCTCGATAAATTTTTCGTAATTTAACGAGGTGCTGCTGATGTATAGCAATAAATTTGAATGGCCTCTGTTACTCGCATCACATTCGTGCACAGCAGGCTTCTAGCCATACGGCTATTCTTATAATACTTACCACCAGGCCATGCGTGAAGGTGACCGGCATAGACACGGTCAGCACTACTGTCCAAAGCGTAAATATTGCTATCTTTGTTATGTGCTCGGTGCGTAGCATACGCGAGCGTATTGGATGTACAACGGCTAAAAAGCGATCGACGGACATAAGGACGAGCGTGTAGATTGAAGCATAGGCTGTGACTACAATCAAATACTGCACACTGCGGCACCAAATCGCTCCAAAAGGCCAATGTTCTACCACATAGTCAACGGCTGTGAAAGGTACACAAAAAATGACAAACAGAAGATCGGCTGCGGCTAAATTGACAATTAGCAAATTTGTAGTCGAGTGCATGTTTTTGTTTAGTAGCACAACGATTATGACCAACAGGTTGCCGAAAAAGCCCGAGACGGCAATAATTCCAAAAAAGAACGGCACCAGCCAGCGCACTGTCTGCCGAATTGCTTCCTCTTCATCATCCGCACTGCAGTTGCTTCCGTTGCTGCAGTTTGTGGTTAGCTTCGGCTCTGGCTGGCTGCTGTTGACCACCGCCAGTGTTGTATTTTCCATGATGTAGTTTATGTTCATGATGTGGATTTATGTGTTCACTTTTTAATGAGTTTTATTATAACAATGCTCATTATTTTTATTTTTTTTACAGATTTACATATCGCCGAGCTCAAATAACAAATTTCGATCCAAGAGACTTTCGAGCAAATACTCAAAATAATGAGGGAACCCAGAACTGGACATGTTTGCTTAATAATTAAGCAAAATTTTAGGTAAACAACACGTGCCGATGCCAATCACTGTTCCTGTCGTGTAAATAACACAATTTAAGACCACACTAATGCACACTAGTACTTTAACGAATAACGCTTATTAAAACAAGATAAAACAACAAAATGGATAGCAAGGACTGTCGTGTGCAGTTTTCACAGTGTATTCATTTTAGCGGCGACGTCGAATTAACGCTGACACAGCTCCACTTTATCACTACCATTTTTTTTTTATCCGTGTTGTGGCGGCTGCACCCACGCATCAAACTGCTTATGATATCTGTGAAAGCGGCTTGTTGCTTTGTATTGTCAGTAAAAACTTAACAGCACATACAAACAAACGACCAAATTTGCAAACAAATCCGACAAATTACGCCTTTAGAAATACTAATAACTTTTTTTGTAATACAAAATCAAAACTGCACGCTTTAATATCCAACGAGCAACTGATGACCGGGAAATCGCCCCAAAAGTTTTGCTGTCCACGAAGTCAACAACGGCAGAAGCGTTAACAACAATAACAGCGGCAGAATCGGCAATAGGTGTGTGCGCTAATGGCGCGTTGGTTGCGAGCACTAACGTTCCGCTTCGCTCTGCCGCTCAATCATCACCATCCGCATTGACAGCCATTGCCTTCCATGCGCTCTGTAAGCAGCGTTAGATATGTATTTAGATAAGTAACTAGCCGGGCGACCGCTTTATCTGTGCAACAATAGTAAGCACTATCAAAGCTTAGAGAATCTAAAGAGTTTGCAATTGGTAAGAAGGGTGTTCGTCTCAGGCAGTCGCTCCTGGTCAGTGTCCTTCTTTTGCCTTTGCTTGCCGTGTTGTCAAATAGTACAGAGAACAAAAAAACAGTACTCAACAATTGTGAGCGAGCGCGATAAATAAATAATTATAGATTAAATACGAAGCTGAGCTGTTAGCCGTTGCATGGGCTCCAGCAAAGAGAGTACAATCTCAAGAAAGGGCAATTGGTAAGAGAAGTTATATCTCAGTGGTCCGCTTCAGAAATATTTCATATGGTATACAGAATAACAGCAGTAAGTCATAAGTGTGAGGCAGAGTATGAATGACCATCTATGCGTATACAGCAAAAATAAATAAAATATAATTTAAATGAATTTTTTATGAATTTATCTAACTTTTTCATAAATGGTCAATCTATATACATTTATATGTAGCTGAGATGGGTCAATAAAAGATATACAATTTAACGGTGCTGTATATGGCGGTGCTGTATTGGGGAAACACCAATTTCGTTATACGCTGGAGAAATCCTCCAGACAAAAGACAAAAAATTATTCCTTACTTGCATTGACATTCCCATTATTCAACTTCTGAATTTTGTAGACAAAAGAGAAAATTTGAGACGAAAAAGTCTTCGTAAAACATTAGAAGGTGTAGGAAATGAGTGGCTTTATTGACATTAAATATTATTGCCTGTTAGTTTTTAATGCAGGATACGAAAGTTCACATGCTAAAAGTTATACAAACAATTGTTTCCAGCTTATAAGTGATAATTTTGTGCGAACCTGCAAGGTAGAATGTCAAAACAAATCAGATTTAAAAAAGTGTATTTATCAACATTAGATAACTATATATAATTCAAAATTGCGCGCTCATATATACCATCACTACAGCCATCTCTGTAGCGCCACCTATCGAGAAATTCGCTTCAAATTAAAATATCCATACATATGTACATGGCAATTACCGATAGCGCGCACACCTTCTGACTAAATGTAAGTGCATTTGCTAAAATCAACCACAGCATTGTTGATATTAACGACTTAATGGCTTAAGTAATCCAACATGGGCTGACACACTTTTACATAAATTGTGTATTGTGTTTGTGATAGTACTCACTTAAGGTTACAGGCTGAACAATATTCGTCAACGATAGTGCTCTCTTTATATTTTAATCGATAGTTTCTCAGCTGTAAAAGAAGGCAACTCTAGCAAAACGCCGCATTTTTACATAAACTTCTCCAATTTGTAAATTCAACAAGTTATTTGTGCAAAAGCAGTGAATAAGCTTTGAATTAATAATAATTATTTAAAGGCATTCAACAAACTGAGTATGATTTATGCAACGACGCTGCTCTCACGGGGCTCCATCATCGGCTCGCTAATCAGCAAAGTCAGGCAAGTTGTAGCCAAAAACCAAGACACTGCACATACCAATCAAATCAACAAAAATTTCACACCTACGTCCATGTCCATGTCAAACGCAAACAGACCGTTGGCCGCAGCTAGCATTAGCCACAGTTCGGTGTATCAGTCAAAGACGCTAGAGGAGCGGATTGGACTGCCGCCAAGACCTAAGAAGCCGCTGACACCATACTTTCGCTTCATGCGCGAAATGAGGCCTAAGATAATTGCAAAGAACCCAAAGATAACCACAATTGAGGTTGTGCAGCAAATGTCAAAGAACTGGGTGGATGTTGATCCCAATCTGAAGGAGCGCCTACAGTCAGAGTACAAAAAGGATCAGGAGATTTACCTGGAGCAGCGCACCAAGTACGATGCAAAACTGACTGACGAGCAACGCGCCGAAATTAAGCAAATTAAACAGGACCTGAACGATGCCAAAGAGCGAAAGCAGCTGCGTAAACGCGTCAAAGAGCTCGGACGCCCCAAGAAGCCGGCATCCGCTTTCCTTCGCTTTGTCGCCAGTGAGCGTACAAACACGCCGCAAGCACCAAAACAAACATATCGCGAATGGCATCAGAAGACAACAGCCAAATGGACGCGACTCTCCGATGAAGAGAAGGCCGTCTACCTACGGGAGTCCCGCAAAGAGCTAGATCAGTACAAGTCCGAAGATAATTAACTTTCAAATAATCCGTCATTACATGTTCCTTTTTGCCTTACAGAACAGCAATTTCTATTTGGGAGGAAAAAATGATACGCCTGGGCCATATCGATGTTGTACGTCATGGTAACCTCATCGACCCGCCTGAGCCCAAAGCACGCAAGTCACAAGCTTTAAAAGAGAAGTAGTAATAACAACAACGTTCATTTTAATACAAAAATACATTTTTCCTAATTTACCGGTTTGTGGAAAATTAAATTGTTAAATTTATTGCTCGTGTTCATCAGTAAATGATCGGATTTTAATTTCTCATTACTTTCTATGAAGAATGTAAATAGATTTAGCATCATACATTAAATACTTAAAATATAACTAAAAATTTTTAATTTATGTTATATTTCTTGTAGACTGTCACCATGACTTCCTGATAAAGTTATTGTTTAACATGTTTATTAATTTAGTGATAAAATTTGAATTACTATTATGCACATAACAGAAAACTAATAGATTTTCTTATAAAATATTTAACACGTGGCGTTGGTAAAGTTTTAATGAGTTCGCTGAGTAGCAAAAACGTGTCTGAGTCTTACGGGGTTAGTATCACACTGAATTTTAAGTTGATTTAACACGGTAATCGACCCAGTTTTAATCTATCTGCGTAGATCACGGTTAACAAATATACATTAAATTTGTCACCTCAAATGCGCAGAATAAAAGTAAACTTAAAATTTCCATTGGTACAGTCTACACATATTATATGCATGTTGGTAGATGTCGTATGTCTGTACATACATATGTGTATGTTTGTAAGTGTTAAGAAATATACTGTTTGCGCAGACACAACCGCTCACTCACTTAGTCAGTTTGCAAATGAACGAGGTGCGCAGCGTCGAGAATTGGGATAGGCTTGGGTAGAGAATAAAGACAGCTATTTTAAAATGTTGAAATACTACTGAATAAATTGTCATTTTCAATGGTCAGCATTAAACGCACGCTCTTACTCTCTTAACATCGTTAGCAGATACATACGGTGGCTCACAGCTCATTTTGTATCGCCATTTGTAACTATTTTTATGCGTGTACAAACTGAGCTATAAACCACTCTTCATACAAAGATAACATACATATGTATTAATTTTTCGTATGCTCATATTCACTCACTCTTATGCTGCCCGGATGTTACAGTGAGAGTTAGCAGACTTAAGTAGATCTCTTTCTTTGACACTTTGTCAGCAGGTAGCTGAAATGTATGGCATAAGATTTTAATTTTGTTGCCGGTTGCCCGCGCATGCACCAGACGTGGCTTCATAATGAACTCTTCTTGTTTCACAGTCAAAAACAAAATTGAATGCTTCTTGCTGCATGATCTTAGCATAAAGCGCTAACTGGCCGCCACATTCTTGAGCGAGAATTTAACTTACATGCGATTTTTTGCGAAGTAACACGTTTTGGCACAAAACCATACCGTCGTTTGATTGCGAAAGCAATTTTGGCAAAACCTTGAGCTACTCTACGAGCCACAAAAACAGTCAAAAATCTAACTTTGTTCTTGACCAAGTCAGGCTAGGCCAAGCCAATAAAGTGTGCTTAGATTTTCGGCATCAAATGACAACTTGAAAAACAAACTCTAGCGTTTACAAGTAACCACTAGCTAGGAGTACTCGAGCGTCAGTAGAGACAGTGATTGGCTTTGTGGTCCCAGGGGCAGGTGCTGCATGCACTTAAGCGTACAATTGTATATGCTTACACGTACATACATACATATGTTTGAATTTAGAGACAAATAAAAGTCGAAATGTTCTGTTGATGGAGCAACCAAGTGGAACCATTTGCATTGTGAGTCTGGTAGTAGCTGCTTATAAGCCATTACTGCTTTGTCTGTTGTAGCTTATTATTTTCGTTATTAGCCCATAACATTGCCTAGTTGAGCTACGGTTCCCCTGCTGCCTAGCCCCTTGGCCAAGCCAAGCTTGGGCGACTCTGGTCTGCACTGGAGGCCAACTTGCTGCATTGGACGCTTGCGCAACTTAGTTCTTCAAATAAGTTTTAGGTAAGTTTTACAATTTTTATTCAACAGTTTGGCTCTATGCAAAAATAAATGTATAATTATTATTGATTAAATTTGTGTGAATTGCATTCATAAATACAGCAAAATTGCCCAAAATAAAATACTGTAAAATAACTTAACACTTTTATGTGCCTTATAAATAATTATGAAGTTTCGAGCTTTACATATATGTATGTATGTGTGTATGTATGATATACAAAGCTGCTACAAAAAATTATACACATATTTTTTCACTATCCTGCCAGCTTTGGGGAAAACCTTATATTTAATGCCTAGAAGGTTATTTATGTACAAAAAATTTTGGACAAATACAAAGTCAATAATTTAATACTCCGTACAATGGGCAATGGTTAAAAAACTTTAGCTAAAATGTGATATGAGCTTGTTCGTGCTTTTGTGAAAACACAAGAACATGATTCAATGAATTATCTTCGAAATCTTAACTTCAACACTAATCTTTGTTGATAGAGTCAGCAATATGTTTGCGGATGTCAACAAGAGTAAACAAGTTAACCTCGTTTGCCACTAGATTGGGTGGAGGTGTGGCTATCCTCTGATGGCGGACGCACCCAACCGCCGTAGCGTCGCTCCATTTCGCGGGCGACAGCCAGACAGAGGTGATCCTGGCCAGGATTGGCGACCACTTGTATACCCATGGGTAGATTGCGCCGATCCAGGCCAATCATACAGTTCGTGACTGGTAGGCCCAAAGTGTTGAATATGGCCATGTACATGGGCTCCAGCAGCTTGTGATAGATCTGATAATGCTGGTGTGCAGTGTTGGGAAACGTTGGATATAGAAACACGCCATCTGTCCCGAGAAGCTCCTTGAATTCAGTCTTGAGCGCCTCGATGATGCTAGCTAGATGTTTGTGCCTCGAGTTGGGTATGATTTTCATAAAATTCTGTAGATGACCAAAAATAACTGAGGGCAAAATGCTGTCTGAGCAGCCAAAAAAATACTTGACAGTCTCCTTGCACACGGTTTTCGGCGGTTCGCCCTCCTCTGTCTTGTGATAAATGGTTTCAATGTTCTTCATAGTCAGCATGGCCGATAGCGATATATCGAGTGACCATTTCATTTTGCGTATATTTACACGCTTCGCATTGAAATCGCTAGCCACACGATTGATGGCCGCGTGCAGATCCCGGCTAAGTGGACGCATCATGCCCGAGGGTCCATCATTGTCCATGAAAAAAAATCGTATACCATGAGCACTGACCTCCTTGTCTAGAGTTAGCTTGGGCCCAGTCGGGTCGCTCATGCACTTAAGCAGCAGCGGCAAATCTTTGGCATAGCGTGTCATCGGTGCAATGGTAAAGAAGTCGCCCCATTTTGGAAAATCGCTGGTCGGATGATGACCACGAAAGGAGACCGCATACGGAGTAGGCTTGTGACCCCAAATGCCGCTAAACATGGCGGGCAGTCGTGATGAGCCGCCAATGTCGGACGTGAGGCCAAGAAGGGAGGCACCGCTAGCCAGAAGCGCTGCTTCGCCGCCAGATGAGCCGCCTGGAGTGCGCTTCAAATCGTATGGATTTTTTGTCTGACCCGTAACGTTGTTATAAGTTTCCCAGAGCAGACATAACTCGGGTGTGTTGGACACTAGCAATATGATGCCACCACATCGCTTGATCTGCTCCACAACAGGTGCATCCGATTTGGCAATTTGAGGTGTCTTGAAAACGCGACCTGCCTGATTGGTCAAACCCTTAACAGCAATACTTTCCTTTACTGTCACCGGTATGCCCAGAAGCGGTGTGTTCTCCTCCATTGACTCAATGCTATTGATGCCCAATGCGATGACATTGTCGATCTCACGCGCCTCTTCCAGCGCCTCCTCGAAACGGTCCTGCACAATAGCATTAATCAGCGGATTTACCTATGAACAATAAAATAACAACAATATTAATACCTTATCGCTTAGTTACGTGCCACAATTTTACCTGCCGACAGCGTTCGATGTAGGCTTCAACGACATCTTCGCTTTTTATCTGAAAAAAAAAATTAAAGCAATATAAATTAATATCCCTTCCGCCTCGTACATATTTGATATACTTATTTCTAGAAATTTCATTGTGAATTTTTTGTCGTTTAATTGTTTTTGAAAGCTTAACGACAAGCATAAAAACAATTTACGTTAAATTAAAATCAATAAAAATTCACAATCGTGCACCATGGACATTTTTATTGTGTCTGCTGTGCAACAACAAAAAGCGATCGCTACGAAAAGCGATATGGCGAATAAGTAATCTGCAGATTTTTAATTGTCAATTGTTTATAAAGGGTAACATAGATACACTTGAGTTCTTAAGTTTTCTTTATTTTTAGATTCTGATGTACATTGAAGTAACACTACATGTGTAACTTAATTGATATTTTAAGCTTTAATGCAATGGTAAAGTCGTAAGTTAATAATACGTTTAAATAGAAACATTTGTATGTATAAGCATGCATGTACATACATACTTTAATTGAGGCTACTTGATTTTTTCAATGACTTCCAGTGTAATCATAAATCAGATACAGGCAGCAGCTCATATGTACCTAAACTCGATCTTTGTATGTATCTTAGTAGTTGCGGAATGTTCGGCAAAAGGCAGTTACTAATACAAGTAAATGCACACCAACTCTGCAACGAAACTACAATAGTGACAGCAAGGAAAAATTTAAAACTACGCGAAAACCTGTAGCCGAAAAAAATCGAATTTATGCCAATATAAATTAGTGAAATATAATGTGCAACTATATACATATATACTCTACATAAAATCTTAAACTTATGAAGCTGATACAAAACTGTTAACCGTTGTGCGAAATATGTGTTGTTTAAGAAACAGTTATCGATTGTTTGAAAAAAACTGGATTTGCCTATAGTTTAAATCAGCTATTTTTTTTTTTAGCTCTTACGGTCTCTGAGATACTCGCGTTCATAAAGGCAGACAGACGCACACGGCTACGTCGACTCGGCTGTTGATGATGATTTAAAATAAACATACCTTATGGGGTTGGAGATGCTTTTTCAGCCTGACATATAAGTTGGACAGAACAGGTATACCCTTATTCCCCATTTAATGGTATAAACTACCATGTCAACAGCAAAAAAGTATTCTCTTACATATCACAGTTCATGTCCCCACTTGTTCTTTAAATAAATCTCAATTTAAGCAGCAATTAAACAAAATATTGTCTATGTTGCCGCTCACGCACAGCTTTTCAAATAATTAAAAAAAAAATATTTAAAAAATTTGCTTATATAATTTAAGGCAATTGTTATAAAACTGACAATGAAACTGCACATTAAAAATTAAAAAATAATAAGCATAATTAAAATAACATTTTGAATCACATGCTCACATAAGGCTGAAGACGATGCAAAAAAAAGTTAGCATGTTATGTGACGAACGTGCAATAAAATATAAACAATCAAGACGGCTTATAAACAATTGTGATAAAATAAAAGAGAAACAAACGAAAAACAAAACACATGTTGAAGTTGTTGCTGCATGTGCTGGCTCATAAGGTCTGTCAAGTCATGACCTTAAGTGCTGTTTGTGTAGATGTAGACCAATGAACGCACCGAATCTTACAGAGCAAACCAAACCAGGCAAAAGCAATTCAACATCAACAACAAACCAGAGATTGTAATTATGTATGAGCATATTTCTCTTATATCTGACTGACTGTGTGTAATTTAAGGCAGCTACCAGATGTTATTGATATGGCACAATAAAGTTCAAACAATCAACTAGTAAGCCAGGCAGCTGGGCGGATAGATCTCTAGGCCGCGGTTAGCTAATCCAAATTGCGAATTGCGGCTCTGACTGGGATTTCTACAACAGTAAGATCGGGCTATACATTAAGACTGCAAAGTCAAATATATAGTTGAATGAATGCTTTGTTTTAATTTGAACTTGGATGAGTAATACAGGGAGACTTTCTAACTGACGGACGTAATAACGCAGAGCCTAACAGCAGTACTACATGTGCTTACCTATGCGTATCTAAAATCCAATACAACATCTAGCATATTAAATAAGATGTATCCATACTTGCTGATGCTTGTTGAATAGCATAACGATCAATAAGAAGAAAACAAATACCCTTTTAACATTTTCTTTGTTATTCACATCACATATTTTTTGTAATTAGTACAATTTTTTATAATTCTATATAACATAAAAATGTTGTAAATTTAAAAGTTGTAATTCTCA
The DNA here is from genome assembly GCA_030179655.1 of Scaptomyza flava. Lineage (NCBI taxonomy): Eukaryota > Metazoa > Arthropoda > Insecta > Diptera > Drosophilidae > Scaptomyza > Scaptomyza flava. The sequence goes on from JARNME010000012.1 coordinate 91,462, forward strand.
TTATACTCTTTGCCTAATTAAAATTAAGGCCTTCAAGACTGCTTAAAACTAAAGGTGAGCAAAGTCCACAAGTCAATAAAATGACCTGCTAATGGGCATTTACTGGACGTGTGTACAGTCACTGGTCAGCGTCTCGTCAGATTGCTTCAGCTTTGCCACAAAGTATATAATAGATGGGGCAACCACAGTAAAGTGGCCTCTGTTGTCGTTGTCTTGGCGCGTGTATTAAGTCGACTGTGTTTTGTGAATTGTAAACCCACCTGACCAAATATCTATCTGTCTTGGTGTCCATTGATATTTTGCAAGATTTTCTTAGGTGAATTTTGAGGTGCGCTCAATTCAAGTACTTTTGAACAAGCTGATTTTGTAAAAATGTAAGCTGTTGAGTTAAGCTGCGAGTGGAACTTACCTTTTTAGTGCGAATCAGTTTAGCCAGGTCGACAGCAGGTATCTCCAGCAGATGGCTTCGGATTGGCGGCAGTTTGCGCCGAATCACCTTTATGTTGGTGTATCGGCTGTACGGTACCACAAACCAGCTGAAGACAATCATAGCCGAGCGCAGGAAGCGCCGCATGATGTACCCCAGGATCCTGGAACACAGTAGCACAGCAATTTTGACGGCTTTGCGTAAACGACTTAAGTGAAATTATGCAAAAAAAAAATCAAAACAATAATATTGTATCCAAAAGATACAAGGCGGCGCACTGTGGCACCAGCAGCGAACAGGTTGGACAACAAGCGTAAGGATTGTGCAATGTGCAGCTGGCCTAACTACGGACTGCAATTGCAGCGCCAGCAGCGACGTCAAAGTCGACAGCGGCTGCTGCGATTTGCGCTTGCACAACTTCACTCAACACGAACTCGAAATACGATGTTGGCTATGACTCCGACGATGGCTTAATACTTTTTGTTTTTGTTTTTTTTTTTATCAGTTGGCTAATAACTTGTGGAGATAGTCTCTCGTGTTCGACTGCATCTTGGGCTATACGAATAAGACCGCTTCGAAATGTAATCACTTGGTTTTGTGTATGGAATAATGATTAACTAGTTTGCACAGCTAATGTAATTTTGTAGATTGATTTGAATGCTCTGCAAACGCATGCGTAACGTTTCACTGTGTTTCATTTTGCAGCACTATTTGCGAGTATGGGGGCTTATCTCAAATGTTGTTTGCATCCACAACCCAAAGAATCGAATAGTAACCAGCTGAGTTTTAACGAACTCACGAGAAACCGAACCGCTGCATACAACGCGCACTAAGCAAATAAATGAGCAGCAAGTGCTGTGTATAACATTTAAAGCTCTGCCCGTCAAGCATCGCTCGCAGCTGAGTCAAAAGCTCTAACCGGTTCGGCTCAAAGTTGCGCTTTTTCGTCGCTACTTTAAAGTCCAGTTGTAAATCACCAATTGTTCTCGAGGAACAATCAAATTGTAAACAAAACCTTGACGTTGTTATGCAATATCTGTATCTATATTTTTAGCTATACACTGTAACTGCTAAAACGTCAATAGGCCTAATGGGATGTCATAATTTCAGCTAAGGTGTTATTACATGAAGTGGCGGACTTAGCTAATTTGGCTGATGTTATTGATTAGCTGCATAGAAACTGTTCTCTTTATATTTTCCCCCGGTTTGCTAATTTCAAATCTCAAAGTTAAACAAGTATGACATGGAAATTGACCAGAACCAGATAATTAAGAATATGTTTATATTGACTTTAATCGAAATTAAGATTATTGGCATTGGACAAGAATGCAATGACAGCGCCTAAAAGCAAAACAAAACATTTTTAAGTTATCAAATTGCTTCAGAAATATTTAAATTGTGATATTTATGAGCATTGGTGCTTGACGCTGTTTGGCATTTATATGTAAGTACTGTTTTAGTTTTGAAAATAATTTAGTTTTTAATGGGATTAAAATTGTTTTTTAATTGCGGGACTATTGCTAGCTAATGGAAACCGAGTTGTACATTTAAGGCAACTAATTTAGATGAATAAGTAAACACTTTAAACACAATGGGATGTTCTGAAATCTTAGCCAATTTTTAAAATTGCAGCCCTATAAAAGTAACTTAAATATCCAGCAAACTCAATGAGGCACTTAAAAAATTTACCCGAATAGTTTTCTTATATAATTTTGTGGGGAAAAACGCTCAGCAGGTTTTTTTCAGGAACAAGTTCATGTCTCAAGCTGGGAAAGAAAAAAAGTCAACTCGAAACGATTAAACTAAATGACCAGCATCCTATTTTGTTAAATATGTTGCATAATGTTGTCACTATATGTGTTCCTTGTGTTCAGTTACAATAGTGTCTTTTACTGTTGACTAACACATTGAATTAACAAAAGAACTAGAAAAGTGAAATTTCAACAAAAGATTCCTTTAACTTTGATTTTAATTCGAAATTTATAAGTAATATTCGTTAAAAATAGTCGGAAAGTTAACATGAACTAAAAATTATCAGAGATTGTAAAGTAAATAAAGCATTTGATAAAGATAAGAATGTCGGTAATTTTACAAAAAGTGCAGGAATATATCTACTTAAGAGAGAGAGAGAGAGAGAGAGAGAGCAGCAGTAAGAGACATTGGTGATAACTAGATTGGTGTTATGTACAGAAAAGCTCGCAAAGCTTATGATCTTAGTTCAGTGTGATAAGTGAGTCGGCTGGAAAACTTTCCATTGTAAATATACAGCGCAGACGACAACCCGTAAAAAAAAAAACTAAGCAAATACAAGTGTCCACAAAAGCAAAATAAAATACAAATTAATTGAAATTTTCGGACAAAGTTCTCTCCAAAGCTACCGATGTGGCAACAACGATTAAGTTTTTTGCGCTGCACAGCTGCATTTCATAGCGTAAGAAACCTTACTGCTTCCAGCAAAAAGAATAACAACAATATCAACAGCCTTGATTCAAATTCAATTGATGACCGTCATCCGCTGAAGGGGGTGCGGATTTTGGATCTCACTCGTATCGTGGCTGGACCCTACTGCACAATGGTACTGGCTGATCTGGGCGCGGAGGTAATCAAGGTGGAGCGTCCACGTTTTGGAGATGAGGCACGCAAGTGGGGCCCACCATTTCTGGAGCACAGTGGTGATTCTACATATTTTCTTGCTCCCAATCGTAATAAGCAGAGCGTCTGTATTGACATGAAACGTGGACAAGATTTGTTGAAAGAGCTGGCGAAGCTCTGTGATGTGCTCGTTGAAAACTATGTGCCTGGCACATTAGAGCGATACGGACTGGGCTATGAGCAACTGCGTCAAGTGAATCCCCAGCTCATCTACTGCACAATCAGCGGATACGGCTCAGTGGGACCCTATGCCAAGCGACCAGGCTACGATGTCATAGCTTCCTCAATGGGCGGCTTGTTGCACATAACTGGTGAGCGAGAGGGCCCACCCAGCAAAGTGGGCGTGGCTGTGACAGATGTGGCCACGGGATTGTATGCACATGGCGCCATTTTGGCGGCTTTACTGCAACGCCAGCGCACACAACGCGGCCAGAAGATTGACGTTGATCTGCTCTCCACGTGCTGCTCGCTGCTCATCAATGTTGGCAGCAACTATTTAAATGCGGGCACTGAGGCCGAACGCTGGGGCACCGCACACTCTAGCATTGTGCCCTACCAGAGCTTTAAAACGGCGGATGGTTATCTTACAATCGGCGCTGGCAGCGATGCACAATTTTTGGAGCTATGCCACCGATTGGACATAGGGCGGGTGTCGCTGGATGACCGGTTCAAGACCAACATGGGTCGTGTTGAGCACCGTGTGGAGCTGGTGAGCCTGTTGGCTGAAATATTAGCACAAGACACTTCCAAAAACTGGATGAGTTTGTTCGAGGGTGCAACGTTTGTGGTTGGCCCCGTTAATAGCATCCGCGAAGTGTTTGAGGACGAACACATACAAGCTATCGGCCTGGTCAAAACGCTGCCACATCAGTGCGACGGCAGCGTCAAGGTCGTCGGTCCACCGGTCGTCTACAGTGAAGCTCGCAACGATGCACGCACGGCACCACCATTGCTGGGCGAGCATACGGACGATGTGCTTTGCAAACTTCTTGGCTACGGAGCTGATAAAATTGCCACTCTTCGTAAACAACGTATTATACAATGATTCAACCATTTAAATAAAAACAATAACTGCCCAACTGGATATGCCGGTAAGCGGCCGTTGATGGTGCATTCAGAGTCCGTCACCCCATACAATCGCGATGCAGTTCCAAAGAAATCATGTGCCTTGGGTCGAGCGCACAAGACGAGAAAAATGCAATATGTGGTTTGTCGAATGTGAGTCACAAGGTGAACTTAAATACTTAGCTACTTACTTGCTGATACGACGGGCGTCCATGCAGTTGCACACAGAGGCGATTATTGATTTTAGCCAAAACGTTGCGGGTTTCGCAATTATAAAATGGAAATCAACAGAAGCACGAATTAAATCGAAAAGGAGGCACATGAAAACAAGGATAACAATAGGGCAATGCGATTATAAAATTATAGGTACTTAAAAAAATCGTTTTAGACTTGTAACCCGTGCGTTTGTTATTCACGGGCTGCCAATGTACTCAAAACTAACTCTGGGCCGAGTCATTGCAAGTTACGCTGCCTATATGAACGCATCGTTTATTTACTTTTGTAGTCGTTGCTTGTGTGCAAAGTTTACAAACTGCAGCTTAGATACGCCGACGTCGGGAAGGGAGTACCCTTTTATTTTACCTCTCAATTCCACTTTCTCTTCCTCGCTATTGCCCACACCTTAGCACAGCAGAACTCGCACTGTCGTGGTGAGCAGAACAATGAACTTTTCTTAATCAAAATATTCACCATGTGCATATATATTTATATGCATACATACATACATATGTTGTATGATCTTAGGGAGTAAAAGTAAAAAAGTAAAAAAAAAAATAGAGAGCAAGATCGATAAAGAGAGCGAAGGCCAAGAAAAAAGAGAAGCCTTAGGCAAATAGATATCACAATAAAGCACAAACGTTATAATTTCGAATTTATATTCTTGATTTCGAGCGATTATTCTATAATATTTAGTCTGGAAAAGTCAAAATTTCATATTCTTCATACTGTAATCAAAGTAGTAAAAACATTTTAAATTTAAGAGCCATACCTGAATGTCAAAAAAGAAGCGCTGCCAACTTGTATATAACAAGTTGAGGTATTTTTCATGTCGCATACTAGAGTTTATCGAAAACATCAAAGTTATTGCACGATGCATAATGTTGAATAATAACCAAAACAATCATAGTGATCCCGTCAAAATTTGTCAAAAATATGCCAGTTCCACAAAAACCTTCGTTTTTTTCGCGCAACCTTGTAGCCATAGTTATGATACCCAGCTTGATTGGCATACACTTCGGCTGGAAAATTTTACAAGAAAATCGCACGCTTGTTACCGCTGAGGAACAAATTGATTTGCCTCCAATAACTGTGAGCGTTTATTTATTACTAAACGTAGCCTCAATAAATATGCATGTAACAAATGATTATCCTTTGCAGTTGGCTAAATTTGCATGGAAGCGACTAACAAATGGCAGTGATAGTCAGCCCGAAGCAGAGGAAAGCGGCAGCCAAAATAAGTAATATGAAATTCAATTAGTTGCTAGGTACAAACTATTTATTGCATTGAACTAATGCATTAACTAAGTCTACAAAACTCATAATTGTTCATACACAAACTAACACATAAACAGACGACATTCATTAAATAAACGACATGAAGCTAATAATTCGAGTTTACGTTTAAATACATATGTTTATATCCTAGAACTACTTTACGCTATAAATTATTGCGTCAAAGACGAATTGACGGTGAGATTGTCCAGCTGCGCATTGAAAAGAACATCGCTGATAAGCTTCTCAGCAATGATACGCTGAGTGTGGTTAATGGATCGCAATTTACTAGCCACATTCATACCAATCGCATCGTACTCATCCTCATGCCGATGCGACGTCGCCGGTGCTGCTGTGGTGTAGGCGGTTGTAGCACCATTCCCGAAAAGAGGCTGATAATGGTCGCGTCCAATCTGTATAGTTGGCACGGGCTGTCCATGACCATTGGCCTGATGATGTAGGTGCTGCAGCTGCTGCTGGTGATGCTCTAGTGAATTTACCGCCTATAATAAATAAATGTAATTGGTTTTTTGATTTCGTTTGAAAGCATGGTCGGTGTGCCCGCACGCGCTCAAAGACAAGAGTTCGTCCGGACTTCAAAAATAAATGCAGTTAAGCAATAGCCATAACTTAAATTTTTCTTGCGGATCCTCTTTTAGTAAGCCGTTCTCACCTGTTGTATCTCGCGCTGCGAATTTGAGTCCAGCGATGTAATCTCTAGCACTTTCACTGCATGTCCGCCGGCCGCAGCAGCAGCCAAGGATGCCTGTGCAGATGTAGCCTGTGCGACCAGGCGGTGATGCGCTTCCTCTACCTCATTATGCGCTTGTTGGGTTTCGTCCTTGACCAGAGTAACACAATCGGCGGGCGTCACAGATATAGTACTCAGTGTGGCACCCTGGCTACTAACCACTACATTGTTAGAGGCGGCGACCTCAGTATCGACATCATCCGTGGCGTTGGGTACAATTGTCTCAATATTTTGTGACTGCGGCGTGTGGTGAGACTCCTCCTCGAAGTCCATGGAGTCTTCATCGTCGAAATTTATGTGCAGCTCACGTTTTGGCTTGCCGGCCATTTCGTTGGAATGACGCTTCGGCTTGTGATCAGCTATGAAAAGCAGTTTGTCGTAGTACCAGAGACGCGTTTCGTAGTCACTTTTGCTGCTAGACTTACGAAACTCGCGACGAAAAGCAGACCTAAGGGAGTTTATTTTTCTAACGACCATGGCGCGATCTGGATTTGGCTCGACTTCTTTTAATTTTTCCACTAGTTTGTCGTAGGCTTTGTTTCTGGCGGCGTGATTACTGTAATCGTGGTGCTTTGGTTGCCAAAGGCATTCCTCCTCTTGGTACTGTTCTATGAATTCGGTAAGCCAGTGTCTGGAATACGACCGCAGGTCGTTTAAATTTGATACATTCATTGTTTTTATATGTTTTTATTATTTGATGCTTTTTCTGTTTTGCTCTAAGTGCGTCCCACACTAAGTTGGCTGCGTCACGGCTGTGCAATCAGATGCAAAAGCGACACTTTTTGATTGATGTGGCAACGCTTTTCTGACGGCAGCGCGACAGCCCTGGGCACTCACAGTTCTCGATGTTTTTGTCAAATGGTCAAAAAAGACGGCAAGGCAAAGTTGTGCTGCTAGTTGCTTATTAAATAATAAGAATTGCGTGTTGTGAAATAAATCAAAATAAATGAGCGTGGCTTATTAAATTGCCAGCCATAGCTAGTGAGTGCATGTGTGGCGCTGCTAAACGACGACTGTAATGTTGGTATTGCAAACCAAATAAGAATACGTAAAAGATCTGTGTTAATAAAAAGAAAGGTGCATTGTTGTTGCGTTGCTAGCATAATCTAATGTTGTCTAAATTTGGCAACTTATATAATGTGTCTGAGTGTTTGCGTGTGTAGAACGAACGTGAAAATTAAGCGCACAATTTCAAATCATAGATCGCATTTTTTGTCTTTAAATGTTTATTAATAACACTACTGATTCGAAAAAGACGTAAAAGTGTCTACGATATTTTTTTTTGTGGGTCTCATAACAAAGGAAACAAGGCAGAGAAACACATTAAAGCAACAGCTGTTTCTGTTAACCTAACAGCTCTAATCAGAATTAAAACACAGCAACAAAGTAAACAATAAACGCCATATCACATACTATTTTCCCTGAAGTAACCCCAATGAAGTTAAAAATGCAAACTCATTAAGCTTTATATTCTGTACAAAATGAAACTATTTTCGACTCGAATACGTATTTCTACATTTTTCATATGGCAGTTCAAAAATTGAAATAAAATGCAAAGTCCATTCCAATCTGCAATAAATTCGGATATTCCCACAAGCTTCATGAATTACGAAAATCTAAATATGAGTGAGTCTATTAATAAACACACTCAAACGATATTTAAACTATGCATATAGGCAAATATTAGTTGTGGGCAACCGCCAACCTTGATTGAGTGCACAGCAACAAACAACGTTTAACGAACTTGTTGACATTTGTTATGCCGGCCGCAACGAACAATTCACCCAGCATCTATTACACAGTGGTGCGCAGTTTATTAACATTGTTTGTTGCATTGCTCGGCCCTTTAAAGCTCAACTGTTTGTTCCTAGTCAATAGGCGTAACAAATTGGCGTATTCCAAAGATAGCCATTTGTTATTTAATTTGTGCATCGTCTTAAACACATCACTAAAATTGAGCCTGATTTTTTTTTAACAGAGAATATCACCGTTGATTTTATTTCTTATCATTAAAGAAAGTTTTTATCATTACCTATACCTACCTGCTATGAAACGAAGAAAATACCAAGTCCGTTCAAGGTGCAACAATTTGTTTGTAGAACTCAATTGAAAATTGCGAAAACCAATTATACATAAACATACATTTGATAATACATACAGATATGTATAAGTTTTGGATGTCTGGCATACAACTTCAACTAAATTTGTTTAACTGTTTACATATTGTATCAACATCAATGGAAAACAAACAAATGCATATACTTACATATGTACATTCATATATATAAACTAAGCTGGCGTGTGTAATTTGTTTATTCAATAATTTCGCTGTAAACAATAAATATGGGCACATGATCAAGGAGCCCTTCAAACTTACTTGTTATGCAGCATCTAATCATGCTCTTTATCAGCCAACACAGTAGTGTAAAAGCGCTGTACAAATAAATGTACCATAATCGCTTAAGTTAATAATTTTATGCAGACATATTAAGTTATTGAAGCTTTAACTGTCTATAATCGACTTTTGTTTTGTCGTTTCAAAAGCATGCTAAGAAAACTAATTATTAAACCTATGCAAAAATGCATGGCAGATCATTTGATGAGCGACGATGTGGCGGAACCTTAAGTAAATTTTCCTAAGCTAGAATGATTAGTGTTTTTTTTTTATACCCTGAACCCATAAAATGGGTAAAAAGGGTATAATAGTTTTGTGCAAAAGTATGTAACAGGCTGGAGGAAGCATCTCCGACCCCATAAAGTATATATATTCTTGATCAGCATCAACTGCCGAGTCGATATAGCCATGTCCGTCTATCCGTCTGTATGAACCCGTCGATTTCAGAGACTACAAGAGCTAGAGACTTGAGATTTTGAATATAAGTTCTCTTATACCAAAAAAAAAAAAATAACGATAACTATTCTGGTTTCCGATACACACATGGAATCGAATTTGGAAAATGTAAAAATTGGGTTTGATATAATGGGCAACGATAGAATTTTTCTGAAAATTTCGTCCAAATCGGTTAAGAAACACCGGAAATATCGAATTTAATCGATTGAAGTTATGTCAGTATACCAAAGTCTTACATAAATTTAATACATATATTTATTGCAACTGGGTTCAGGGTATCTTCTAGTCGAGCTCTCCCGAATAGAGCCTTCTTACTTGTTTTTTTTTTTTTTTTTTTTAACACAACCAAACAAGTCCCAAACTGAAAGCAGCCATATATGTAACTTAAAAATAATTCGTTTACCGCTTTTCTATTATTCTTATGAGTATTACTGGGTTTGTAATCGACGTACATCTGTATCTATATTTTTCCACCGCCAGTCTGCCATGAGCCGCCTTATAGAGAAACCCAACATTGCCATGTCCATTACATCAACAGGTAGTCAATTATCCAGCACAGTCACGCCCAGCTTGGGCAATAAAGGGGCGACACCAGACGACTCAGCGGAGGACGATGATAATCACAAAATTGCAACTCAAGGGAAGACTGCCTCAACGGATGGCAGTCACAATCAAAGCGCCAAGACCTCAGATGGTAAGTTGGTTTAGCTTTATTTATTATTTGTTGTTTTTTTTTCTTCCTTTATTAAACGTCATATAAGAGGTTTATTTAATAGTATTCTATCCGTTCGAACAGAACTCAATAACCCGTAAAATGATAACGAGCATCAATAGATTTATTTTTCTCCATGTCATAATGCGTAAAACAGTATATTCAAGTTCTAGTGATTCAAATGATTTAAGTATTGTTGCCGAGCCTAAAAGCAACTTGTGTTTAACTAAATAAAAAATAAAACATTTTTTTTTAAACAATTTTATGCCATCTGCAGTACACAATAAAACTTATGTTTCAACTTCTATTTTTCCTTCAAGTACGTAACAATCTGGACAACGTGTTTATCAGTCTGATAGCGGGAGCAGCCGCCGGTGCGTTAGCGAAGTCAACAATCGCTCCGCTGGATCGCACTAAAATTAATTTTCAGATACGTAAAGATGTGCCATTTTCGTTTGATGCTTCACTGAAATACCTACAACAGACATACGTCAAAGAAGGCGTCTTCGCGCTATGGCGCGGCAATTCGGCGACAATGGCTCGCATCGTGCCTTATGCTGCCATCCAGTTCACTTCCCATGAACAGTGGCGCCGCATCCTAAAAGTGGACCAAAATGGATCTAGGTAATATGTTTTTACAAAGCACATTTGTTGTGTCCGTATGATAATGTATATTTTAAATGTTGCTTTTGGCCATTTTTAATGACAGCACCAAGGGTCGTCGTTTTCTGGCTGGTTCGCTAGCGGGCATTACATCACAATCGCTGACTTATCCGCTGGACTTGGCACGTGCCCGAATGGCCGTCACGGACAGATATACAGGATACCGCACGCTGCGTCAAGTATTTGCTAAAATTTGGGTCGAGGAGGGTCCTAGAACGCTGTTTCGCGGCTACTGGGCCACAGTCCTGGGTGTAATACCCTACGCGGGAACGTCATTCTTCACATACGAAACGCTCAAAAGAGAGTATCATGGTATAAATAAAGTATTTACAATATTGTTAGAATAAATTTAAATTCATGTTTCGATTATTCAAAATTCCAGAAATCGTTGGCAACACTAAACCGAATGCACTAATCACTCTGACATTTGGCGCTGCAGCAGGGGCAGCCGGTCAAACGGCGAGCTATCCTCTAGATATTGTGCGTCGTCGCATGCAGACGATGCGGATTGATGTCAAGACTCTGGAGCGCTGTCCCACAATACTAGAGACCCTTATAAAAATATACCGGTACGTCAATTACGTAATCCAGCCATTTAAAGACTACATTTATTTACTAACTTACTGTGGATTTATGGATTTTCTCTTGACAGTGAGGAAGGCGTTAAAAATGGTTTTTATAAGGGTCTGAGTATGAACTGGATAAAAGGGCCTATTGCCGTAGGAATAAGTTTCTCCACGTATGACCTTATCAAGGCATGGCTTCGAGAGTTGTCTCACTTGAAGCGTGGTCGGGTCAAAAAGTAGCCACCGTTGCAGCTGAGTAACCCGCACTCATAGAGATAAAAACCAAAAAAAAAAACTATTTAAAATAATAGTAACAAAATCAAAACCTACTGCTTTTGTAACTATGTTAAATGCTTAAAGAGCATAGAAGAATTTACTGCTGCGCCTTAACGCGGCATAAGCAATGTTTAATTGATATTTTTAGTTGCTAATTGGATAGTAATGATGCATACGCAAAAAGATTCGTTGGTTATTCAATATAATTGATTATATTATTCAATGAAAGATAACGAAAGATTCTCTTAAAAGTTTCAGATTTAAAGCGTTTACTGCTGGCGACTTAAGTCGTTTCCTAAATTGTAACTGGACAATAAATATTGTATACACAATTTTAATGCGACTTAATCACAGTAGTAACTTTGCAGCATTTTATTTTGTCAAACGTTGTTTAAGGCGATGCATAAATTGGAAATCATAAGTTATTGTTTATCAGTGAAATGTATGCGTAATTTAGACATAAATGTTTTTTTAGGTAAAATAAATGTACAACGTTAGAAATTTATTTTATTTCGAATAATTTTAAAGTTCGCGTCTTTTGCATACCTGTACTGATTTAAAGGTGTTGCTTAGGTGGCAACGCCTTTAGAAGGTTGCATTCCGATTAACAGTTTCTGAGTTATTTTTTGTCACGTTTACCATCTCTAGTCGCGTTTAGCTGTGCCAAAATAAGTGCGCAAAAAACCTTATTATCTACATTATTTTTTATACGCGTAAATCACATCACTTATGTACCTCTCGTGTCATTTGTGGTTTATGTGTTTTTAAGCACCAGTATTTTTAATATTTGTTGTTTTACTTGGGCCTCATCATAAAAGCCAAATACATTCATAAGCAGGCACCTGAAAAAAACAACAACAGGACTTCTTTCAAATTACAGGTAGGTGTCGAAAAGTGGTTATAAGTCCAAGTGCAAGTAAAATTATGTAAATTTAGGGACTATTGATTTGTTGTAGTCATGGCCGCTCTCTTGTGGGCGGCAGGCGCTGTTGCTTGATGGTACAACAGGTGAACAGAGTTGCCACACAGTCAGTAAAACCATTTCAACAATCTTTTTACTTTCCATTTATTTTTTAACGCTCTTTAAAAAATAATCACTGACTTTTCTTTGTTTGGAAAGCAATGTTTTCTAAGTTATTTCACTAGGAAATGAAACGGCAATGTTTTTTGAAATAATACATTTAAAATTCTTTAACTGTTTCTGACCTGTTTTCAATCAATCGGAACAGAGTGTATTACCAACTGTAAACAAAATGTAGACTTTCTGGCAGCCCGGCTGTTCTAACGTTAACAGTGTCATTTGGAGTAAAGCTGATGAGTATTCAAGTTAACAGATCGTTTTTACATTAATGTACGTGAGTCCAATCGCGTTGGTTGTGCGTTCGCGTCAGAATTGCAAATATAATAAAAAATAAATAAAGAAATATTATATTGCATGCAATAAATTCGATGTTAGATCCCGCTTAATTTGGATAGTATTGATCACTAGCCCACCTACCTTAAACAAAAAGACAAAGGTTATCATCAACTATTCAGCAAAATTCCAGTGATAGTGCGTGTAGTTGTGCAGCTCGTGCGTGAGCGTGTTCAATTTAAAAATAAAACTGTAAATACATATCAAAATATTAAAAGCAACAAACAGAGGAGGAAAAGTTCTGTTCGTGTCTTTTATGTGTGTGTGTGTGCGTACGAGTGCGCTGTGCTGCTCTGCACTTGTATGCGTTTAGTTGCTGTTGGAGCTCTCGTTGGGCCACCGAAACCAATACAAGCACATACATATGTACTTGTTTACACCTTTTGAGCTGTTTGTGTATTAAAAGGTAAATAGAATAAAGAAAAAAGAGCATAAAACGGGCATGTTCGCCGTGCACAAAACGAACAAGCTAATGTCGGGGACTGTGTGCGTGGGCGGGCCACAGGTTTTGCTGACAGTGCTGCTGCACTTTTTTCTCCCTCGTGTGCAGCGAGAACTTTCCTTCTGTTCGGGACTTGATATATAATTGATTTTTCTCCACATTCTTAATTGTCAACAATTTCTATATGCTTGCAATTTGGAAAAATTGATCATTTGAAACACACATGCACACACAAGCGTGTTTATGAAACTTTATACACATACACGTGTGTGCAGTGTGTGCCTGCCCATGCAAAATCATGCGTTGCCACTAGAGCAGACATATGTATGTATGTATATGTTCTGTTGTTGTTGCTGGCTGTCGCTCTCCTGTTTCTTATTGTTATATCTTGCTGGCTGCGCATGTCGCAGTTGCAGTCGCTGTGGCCATCGTGTTTTGTTGTTAATTCGTGGAAAAATCATAAAAACAAAAGCAAAAGAATTTTGAGTGCAATAGCAGCCAACGGAAAGAAGCAACAACGAATGTATTAGCTTCCTTCTCTCTCGGTCTCTCCCTCTTTCTCTATATTTGTCTCTCTCTCTCTCTCTTTTTTAGTCTTTCTTACAATCACATTTGCTACTTTTGCTTTATTGACTTCGAGTCTTGCGTTTTGCCCGCTCAACACTATCTTCTTCTGTTGTTCTGGTCTTGGTTCGGTCCTTCGTTCAATGTGTTGCGCACACGTTCGCTTTCGCTATTGCTGTTTTAAACATTTTGGACTTACATATCTTTTGTTCTCATGACTGCTAATGACGTCGGAGTCGGTAGTTTTGTTTAGCTACATACATACATACATACATACATACATACATATGTACATACATTTCGTTTTTGATTTTAAGCTGCGCTCTATCGATAATCAATCGCCCTTCTATCAATGCAAAGATAAGTCACCTCCACACATAACTCACTTGCTTTTTGCTTTACAATTACAGCTTTAAGGTAGCTAAACTAAGCTAAGTTAACGTAACCGTGGCAAAAATAGGAAAACAGATTCTTAAAAAAAACAACAGCAGCAAAAATTACTTAACGAAGAACGTGAACCAATCTAGGCAAACAGTGGGCGTGTCTGATATATAATGATACTTGAACCAAATTATACAAACTAAAGCAAAATAAACACAGACTCACACGCACATGTACTCAGGCACTTACACATGCACAACGTTTATTAAACACTAATGCAAAAATAACAAATATCTCAAAACGGCAAACAATAAACAACTGTTGGCTTGTGTGTGGATTTGAGTATTTGAGTATTGATTATAAAAAATTAAAAATGTAGAGAAAACGTTGTTTTGGCTCTTGTCGACGTCTTTTATACCCTTAACTTTTACGAAACTTTATTGATTAATGTCGATTAATAACTTTTTTAAAGATTTAAAAATAAATCCTTTATTTTTATGTGAGTAACATTTTCTTAAACAAGTCTGTGCTCATTGAAAAAGTAATGGAAAGTTCAATATTAATTGCAAAGTTGTGAACTTATTCGTGATATGAGTTTGTATTGGGCATAAAAACATATATGTAATGATTTGTTGTCTAACAGTAAAGAAAAACCTAAATGTCGGAACAGCAAAAAAAAAAAGAGCAACATCAATAACAAACAACAAGATAGAGTGCTCTAGTTTAAAAAGCGTGACTAGAAGATACCCTGAACCTTATGTTTCCTATCAAAATTTGGTTGGCAATTTAACAAATGATGAATACTATGTGAAGCTTGTTTGAAAAAGATTAATCTTAGATATTCACGAATTAGTTGTTATTGATAAATGATCTATGTATGTTTGTACGTCGGAAACGATGGAAGCTACTATAAATAATTTGGAATAGACTTGAGCTGCCTATGGCTTAGAAAAGTTCCCAACCATATTCTGTAGATTCACGGTATAAAAGCTTGGTGCATATTTTCAAACAGCTTGTTCGTATTTATTAGTACTGACATTTCTGCATTAATAAAAGTACAGAGATTTATATGTTAGTATGTACATACTGTGCTTTGCTTACAACCCGCTTATGTTTGTACTTATTTCATTGAATTTGTTAGTTCATTCAAGTTTTGCATAATACTAGCTGAAAATAAATAATAATTAGTTGCATTATTTTTATCGAAAATGTTTATCTGCATAATACAAAATATTTGTATGCATACGTATATCTATTTATTTTTTCACGGTGGTTGTCTGAAACGTCTCTATAAACATAATCACACATGTACATACACAGTTAGATCTTATTATACATACGACTGAGTAAAATTTGTTTATCTTTATGAACACCGCCATCGCTATATCGCTGGCAATATTTGTTTAGCTAGCGAATATGTTTGGTTAGCTAGAATCACATTTAGAAAAAGATTCGCGCGTATTAAGCATTATTTTCTTATTGCAATTTTTTTTTTATAGAATATGACTTTTTGGACTTATATAACAACTGAATAGATTTATAGAATATACAGTTGTATTTAGTAAAGCTATTAAAATGCTGCATTGTATTCGTTTTAGTGAGCTTCTCTCTGTTCTTAAACCTAACCTTTAACAGTTGCAGTGCATCTAGCTCTCAAAAGCTTGCAAATAGCACACTCATAGTCTAAAAATGCAACTTACATTCATATTTCGCGATTGAGGCACTTTTTGTTTTCAGCTCTTGTGTTGGCTGGTTTGCGCTACATTTGTTGAATGTGTATAAGCAGATACAAACCCATACACAAATGTATTTAAATGTGCACATACAAAGCGAGAATAAGTTGTTTACAACGTGGTCAACAATTTTAATTGATAGCTATTCAAATCGCTCATTGGGGGTTTTCAAAGATCGCTATCAACGACAATAGATAACTAAAAGTTGCTCAACCAGTTTTAGAGTTTTTCACTGCAACTACTATAACAACTTTCTTTGCTCATGCATATTTCAAGGTTACAATTTGTACTAGTTAACCGCAGCCTCAAATTTGGATTCCCAAGGTCGAATGCATGCAGCGATTCAATGTGTGGTTTGAATAATACAAAATGAGGCTGCTATAAAGGCAGAAAATCACAAAGGGCCTATTTCTGCCTTCATAGTTTAACCAAAGAGAGTAAAATCTCGTGAGAATGCAATTGGTTAGAAAAGCTTTCTCTTAAAGATCAGAAGTAGTCAAATTCTCGGCTTTGCTGTGTTAGAATAAGTATGAGCGAGCGCGATAACGGATTTTTGTTTCGCTTGCCTTTGCGCTCAACGGCCCGTCCATTGTACGAAAACCAAGGCAAGTAAAAATTTGTTAGTATTTGTATGAATGTGCGTTTGTTTACATTTCGTGCTGGGCCTGCTTGACGAGATTTTTGATATTTTTTCTTTCCTTGTCTTTGTCTTCGACAAGTGCACTACCGAATACACTTGCAGAATTTGTGCGCATCGCTGCATAACTTCAGTTCTTATAAAGGAAATCATAATTTGATGAGGTTTTAAAGTTTTTTTTTTTTTAATAGGTCAGCTTCTGTAGTTCTGTCTGCAAATTCTTTTAAGACTAAGTGCTAATACTTAAATAATCGAAAAAAATAAATCATTATGTAATCGTAATCAATTAGTAGACGTTAAAGTTCACAAAATAATCATAATCAATCGACAATATTTTTTTTTGTAAGTTAATTGATTACTATTTTTAATCGTAATTTAACAGCTCTGGTATTATTATAACAGGTTATTTTCGTGTTACGGCTAGTCATAGCAAATATTTTTGTTGCTCACTTATCGCACTTTAAAACGCGCACAAAACGAGTTTAATTTTATTAAAGAGTACTGTGCCTTGTGTTTGTTTGGAAACTTGTAGGAAAAGTCAAGCTTACAAAAAATCAGAAGAGCCTATAATAATATTAATGTGTACTTATTACTATAAAGGTATACATTATTACTGCTTGTGCTAATTATAAGTTTAGCATAATAGTCTATAGCCTTGGTTTTATTCAACAAATTATACCAAATATAAATTTACATAATTTTCGCATTGCACATTTTCATGGAAACACAAACAATAAACATGCTTGGGTGGGATTTCATTCGCTAAAATGCCCTTGTTTTCCATTTTTGACTTATCTAAATGGTTCCTCACAATTCTATTGAGCTGAGCCAGTTACCCGCCTTTTATTTACGTGGCAATTCATTCTTTAATACTAAATTGTTGGCCCTTATCAAAAGTGGACGAGCAAACCTACTTTTTGGGGAGATTCATACTTATTTGCAAATCACTGTAAGTATTATACTTCCATTTGTTGGAGCACTATTAAACCTTATCAACGGATGAAAACGCGTATAAAACAGAGGTCCAGTTTATCTAGCCTTCTAGTCGCGACTTATGTTTTGCTTAAATAAATTGGACATTTTCAATGTTTTTATTTAGACAGACAAATTGATATGCGGCTATAAAGTTATGTTATTCCATGCATTCGTGTGATTAGCCGTGTGTGCTGACTTGTTACCTATAAATATATCAAAAGATACAGCTGTGTCTTTCTCAGGTGACGCAAGTGTAGTTGTTTCAAAACGATTGCTGCAATTTACACAGCCAGAAGAGAAGTAGAATTTCTTTAAAATAACAACTCGCCCTCGGCGGTTAGGCAAAGCATTTCCCAAGGTAGGCAGTTCAAGGTCATAATCGCTTGCATCCATTTAGATGGAATTAAATACTATTGCATGTACATGGTTAAAGCTTTAAGGAAATTAAAATCCCGCGCAGCTCTTGTTGGTGGTATCTACTGAGGTGGGGCTTGTTTTTTTAAGCTCGAAAGCAGCCTTGAACTACTTTTTGCTTGGTAAATACGACAGCGAAATCGACAAAATATTATGAATCGTAGAAAAACCTGAACAGAATGTGTGGCTACCTAAGCGAGCTCGAGGCGTCGTTACTGAGCTGCACATCCGATCAGATTGAAATCGCTTTAGTGTGCTGCGCCAGACAACAAGCAGCAGGTAACACAGGGCTTGACCTGTTTTTGCTGCTGTCCTTTTTGCTGAGCTGCCTGAATAGAGATGGGAGCTGGTCTCCATGAAATTAGAACTTATTGTAGCGATGAACTACTAGCAAATAACAAACATTGGATACATTGGATACACGATCTAATGAAAATAAAAGCTATAGTTAGTTTATAGTCTAAGTAACCAGCGAGTTGACAAAAACTTTGTTGACTGCTGCGAAAGTCTACGGATGTCAACTTAACTTGAACTCAGACACGATACGCTCACATCTCTACTCCGTGATGCATAATTTTATGTGTTTGTTATTTTGTGTGTATTTCGATTTTTATCTAATTTTTGGTTACTGGCTAGCTGCTCTCTTTTTGAGCCTGGTTCGACTGGTTTGGCTTGTTTGGCGATCTCTCGTGAAGCTACTATGAAGCTACGTGAAGCTGCTATGCTTGGGCCATTCATATTTGCTACGTGCGCGACGTTCTCGTTGTTCCTTTATTTTCCAGCGAACTACGAAAATTAGCGTATCGACCACAAAAGCAAACAACTGGACATCGGTTGCTGTGTCGTGCTCTACGGGCTATAGCGGGGTTTGTTGTTTCTTGGACATTTCTGCAGTGTTGTTTGTTCCTCTGGCGATCGTGTTTTGTTTTCCACAACACGACGAAATTGAAAAACAAATTAAAAAACGCAAAGATCTTTTCAATCGGCTTTTAAAAGTGGTTATGCGAGTGCAAGCAATGCTCAATGTGCAATTAGCTCTTACACCTGTCCTAGCAAACTCAACTAGTCAGGGAGTGTTTCTAATTTCTCTAACGCACTCGATCGCCTTGCGCTTCCCAAGTCGAGCCCAATTAAGAAATAAATAAATAAATCATCTTGATTCATGGTAAATAAACAGCAGTTAAAAAAAGCAATAAAATAAAGAATCAATTCATGTATTGAAAATCTATAAATATTTATTCATATTGTAAACAATATGTTGCAAAAGTGTGAACCTTATTTGTTGTCCCAAGAAATATGGTATGAAAAATACTTGACAATTTGGCCCAAGCTTGAAGAGCACATTATGTTTGTAAATATAGATTGCAAATTTAACCATTTAAACGTTTTTTGTTACGATTTACATATCTATATTACATTGCAAATTATCTCTACTTATATATGCAGACAAAGTCAGTTATACACAGTCTTGCCCGGTGCTGAGCGCCCGCATAAGCTAGATTCTAAAAAAAAGCCTAAATAAGCTATTTACCAAGATTTTTAGTCACACTGGTATCAGTTGACTCATTCAGAAATGAGCTATATTTTGATGATCCTATGTGATTTTTGCAAATTTTATATGCTGTTCTATTTTCAAAAATGCTAGATCTAGCCTGAAATGAGCTAATCTAGCAACACTGGTTGTGCACACTCGTTATGAAACGACCGCGTCACACACACACACATACACACACCCACATATACACACACGCACACACACACACGCACAAACATTTGTGTAAATTTAATTTATATTTTCCTTTCATGTAAACCTTGCCACTTATATGCTTATGAATATCAATATTTTATTTATAGTTTTCTATCCATAAACATTTATACATAACATTCCGTTTGTGCTTGTGCATTTTATGGACGAATCCAACCTCTCATTTGCTTGTGGATATCAGCAGCTGGACCTTGGCTAGGTCATCGCCGCCATCACCACCAAGTTGCCAGAGCTGCTAAAATGCATTAATACCAACCGCATGATAAACACACTATAAGAACCCACTAAATTAGACATAGAAACAAAAATTACAGAACTGGCCATAAAGCACATTGTCAGCCGTAACCCTGTCATTGCATCTTGCTGCTGCATTTGTAACAGCAGAATCGCTCACGCTTACATCCCACATACATACTCATCCAAAACAAATACCATATGAGCAGCATGAGTCTGTGGAAGCGCATCTCGAGCCACGCTGACTGCGAGCAGCGCATGGCGGCTTACTACAATAAGAAGGGTCTGTACGACCTGCGTCTCTGCTTGGCGCCCTGGATTGAAGACAGAATAATGTGAGTAGTTGTCCTCAAAAAGAGTAGTGGCCATTTTATGCTTGCTGAGTGGGTGTCAGCTTACGTATTTAAAACTAAGAGGCTTTGCTCAAAAATAGGTTTTCTTTGCACTTTGAAATGTACTCAAAAAACACCATTCAAGAAACGAACGATATTCATTTATATATGTGATTAGATATCGCTGTTTATATTTATACATGTGTATGTAAATAAAATAAAAAAGTCCAAACTGAACGCTAATAATGTTCCGACGATGGCAGACCAGAAATTCTTCTTAGTTTAAGTACCGGGTATAAGGAAAATGTAGGTAATTCAATGAGGGCGTCCGATTTTTAATATAAATAAATAAAGTGATGAAGAACAATCATGTACTTGATAGTTGGACTATAGACTGGTCGATTGATTTTATATTAATATCAGTCACCGTTTTTCTTTTTAAATACAGGTCCGAGCAGATAACCCCAAATTCGTCAAATCAGCTGGAGCGAGTTGCGCTTAAGTTTATCGAGGATTTACAGCAGAAACTGCTATCGACGCGGGCTAGCGATCAGGTTCTGAAATATCGCCTGGTGGAGCTCTGTGCGCTAATTCAACGTACCCCCGCACTCGAGCTTTATACCCATCTACGCAGCGGCCTGCAAAAGGAGTTGCAGTTAGCCGCTGAGAAGAGCGTTGCCGTTGCCGCTGCGGGCCCATCGATGCCCTTAAATACCTATAATATGAACAATGCAGCTGCTGTTGCCGCTGCAGCTGCCGTTGGCATGAATGGTGGCTATGTGGACGCCAGTGAATTATTAGGCGTTGGCGGTTCTGGAACATCTCCAGTGGCAGCTGGCATGTCGGCTGGCATTATGCACATGACTGGAAACGCAACGCCAGTTGCGATGGTTACACCCAAGGTAGAACTATACGATGTGCATCACCAGATTGTCCAAAGCTTCAACGAGTTCTCCACATGCTCTGAAAGTCTGAAAGGCCTGGTTCAAAACTATCGCTACATGCTCAACGCACCCAACTCTCCGGATGCGGAGCTACTGTTTAAACGGTTGATTGAGGAGAAGACCTCTCTGGTGGGCAGGCTGCGACGCAGCTTCATGTACTACGAGACTCTACAGGAATTGGTTATAACGGAACTTAAGAATTGGAGACGCCAGCAGGCGCTGGCTGGCAATGGAGCTCAATTTAGCGAAAATATGCTGGATGATATACAACGTTGCTTTGAGCTGCTTGAATCGTTTGTCACTCATCTGTTATCGGCTGTTAAGGAGACTCTCCTAGTGCGCCTAATGAATGACGATCCAGATCTTAACTGTCTGCTCGACCAGGTGCAAGTGGCACAAAAAAATTTAGTGTGCTCAGCATTTATTGTGGACAAACAACCACCGCAGGTGATGAAGACCAATACACGGTTTGCCGCCTCCGTGCGTTGGCTGCTGGGCTCACAACTGGGCATACATATGAATCCGCCCACAGTCGAGTGCATCATAATGTCAGGTACGAATTTTGTATACATATATTTTGTATATACAAAATGTGGAGTGCTGATGTATACAAACATGTGTACATTTATACAATTTTATAATTTTTATTGACTTATTTAATTTTATTGAACCATTTCATTCATACTTTAATCATTGTTCATCTGCAGAGTTGCAAGCGCAGCGTTTCGTAACACGCGGAACACACATGGATGTGACCAATAGCAGCCTGGCAGGACAGTCGTCAGGCGAAATACAAAACTGTTCTAGCACCATGGAGTATCAGCAAAGCAACCATGTCTTTTCCGCCAGCTTTCGGAATATGCAGCTAAAAAAGATAAAGCGCGCAGAGAAGAAGGGCACGGAGAGTGTGATGGACGAAAAGTTTGCACTTTTTTTTTATGCCACCACGACAGTGAATGACTATCAAATACGCGTTTGGACACTATCGCTGCCCGTGGTAGTCATTGTACATGGCAATCAAGAGCCACAATCTTGGGCCACCATCACCTGGGACAATGCATTCGCAGATATTGTGCGTGATCCGTTTGTGGTCACCGATCGCGTCACCTGGTGTCAGCTATCTGTCGCACTCAACACCAAATTTGGATCCTGCACGCAGCGTGCCCTCACCTCGGAGAATTTGGAGTTTCTTTGTGAGTAAAGTGAATAAAGCATCTTAGTTAAAAGATGATCAAATATTCCTTAAAATATAGTTGAAAAGCTGCAGCGTGATAATATCGCCGGCGAGCGCAACGAGTACATTTCATGGAATCAATTCTGTAAGGAGCCCTTGCCAGATCGCACGTTTACCTTCTGGGAGTGGTTCTTTGCCATTATGAAACTGACCAAAGACCATTTGCTATCTATGTGGAAAGCGGGACGTATAACTGGCTTTATAAACAAGGCCAAAGCACAAGATGATTTATTGCGTGCCAATACTGGAATTGGCACATTTCTGTTGCGTTTCTCCGACAGTGAGCTGGGTATGTTAAATGTCTTGTCTGATTTAAAACGCAGAAGTCTTAAAGTTGTTCTCTTCTTTGACACCCTCGTTAGGCGGCGTTACCATTGCCTATATGAATGAATGTGGTTCGGTGACGATGCTCTCGCCCTGGACTGCACGCGATTTTCAAATCCTCAATCTGGCTGATCGAATTCGCGATCTGGATATGTTGCGTTGTTTGCATCCGACCGATGTTAACGTCCAACCTCTAGATCGCGATCTCGCCTTTGGCGACTTTTATACACAGCGTCCCGGTACGGCTGCATTCCAACAATATCACGTCACAATTGTTTACTGAATTATGACAAAAAGTTGATTTTTTCGCTAACTATAATTATTCAAACAAACTCAGAAAAAATACATTGACACATTTTAATTATTTATAAAACAGAACCAACGCCCCGCGTCGACGGATATGTTCCAAGCACGATACGTGTGCAGGTGCGTACCAGTGGAGATACAGGCTCCATCAGTGGCACGCCTCATCATCCTATGCAGTCACCGCCGCAGGATAGCATGTCAATGGGAAAGTAAGTTTTGCATGGTCGGCATCAACATCAACTGCTTCTTAACAACTTCTAATATTTTTATACCCTTAACCCATAAAATGGGTAAATAAGGGTATAATGGTTTTGTGCAAAAGTATGTAACAGGCACAAGGAAGCATCTCCGACCCTATAAAGTATATATATTCTTGATCAGCATCAACAGCCGAAACGATATAGCCATGTCCGTCTGTCCGTCTGTCTGTCCGTCTGTCCGTCTGTATGAACGCGTGGATCTCAGAGACTACAAGAGCTAGAGACTTCTGATTTTGTATTTAAGTTCTCCTATACCATGAGCAGAACAAGTTTGCTTCAAATTATCGATAACTATTCTGGTCAGCATCAACAGCCGAGACGATATAGCCATGTCCGTCTGTCCGTCTGTCTGTCCGTCTGTCCGTCTGTCCGTCTGTATGAACGCGTGGATCTCAGAGACTACAAGAGCTAGAGACTTCTGATTTTGTATTTAAGTTCTCCTATACCATGAGCAGAACAAGTTTGCTTCAAATTATCGATAACTATTCTGGTTTCCGATATACACATAATATCGATAACAATAAAATATCGAATGTGGAAAATCTAAAAATGAGGGTTGAAGTAATGGATAATGATAGAACTTTTCTGAAATTTTCGTCCAAATCGGTTGAGAAACACCGGAGATATTGAACTTAATCGATGGAAGCTAAGCCAGTATACCAAAGTCTTATATAAATTAAATATATTTATTGTAACTGGGTTCAGGGTATCTTCTAGTCGGGCTCTCCCGACTAGAGCCTTCTTACTTGTTTTTTTTTTCGTTGCTGATGTTAAATCATGTCGAATCCTATTTCGAGAACCCAGCCCTGATATAAAACTCAAAAGCCGGATTTGGCGTAAAGTTTTTCAGTTTCTTCGCAGTTAAACTGTTCTATCATTGTTTAGTTACTTATCTGTTTTTTTCGGTTTCTTACCATTTTAAAAAGTTTATTTCGATTGCAATACTTTGAATGCGAAAGGCGTATTAAAAGAAAAAAAACCAAACAAAGCAAAACCAAAAACGGTTCTTGAATTCTTTTAAAGTAAAAACTGATTTTTATTTGCGTTGTTGCTTTGTTGTGTTTTAAATATTTGGCTTTAAATCAAATAGTAATTATACTAACAATAATATTTACCAAAAATAATTGTGGAGCGCAGAAGTGTTAAAAACGGTCTGACTTACTGTACTCTTTGTTTATTTTCATTTTCTACTTTAATGTATTTATTTATTTACATTTATTGTGCAAACTCTCGTTGTGGGGCTATCCAGTTATTCTCCTCGTAGTGGCATCATGTTTTATAATCCATCGAGCGTCGCAACCACATCCTATAACAGGGATGATTCAGATTCAGATGATAGCTCTGTGGCTCGTGAGCTCGAGAACTTAGTCAACAATACAGCGCCCGACGATCCCATACTCGATCAGATAAGTCACACCATATTCAATGTGTGCGCCAATGGGCAAGAAGCTCAGTGGATGATGCCCACTAAATCAGCATATGCCGTGCCTTCGCCTTATAATCAAACGGTCCAACATTGAATACTAACTAATTGTGGGCTAGTTTGGGTTGTGTCCTTACCGAAAGGTATTGTTTGATATCTCATCTATATCAATATATTTACGTACAGATCGCAATGCATCAATATCACCCAGCCAATCAAACCAACAAACGAAAATTCGATTTGCGCTGTGTCCGCCGTTTATTTATATTTTTATTTTTTCGTACATAAAAACGTTAATTTTTTTGTATTATGTACACACATATCTAATAGCGCGCCCAAATTGTCTTCTAAATACTATCGCACCGCTCTCCTGCATAATACACATGTCATTCGCCTCTCGTCACACTCATTTGGTATGCGCTCTCGCAATTGTTACCAACAAGTTTAACTGAATAGGTCGCTGGTTCAGTAAAATAAGGTTATACTTGCGTTTCATAAATATACATGTTTCATTGTTTATTCGTTTTATAAACTGTACTAACTTCAAAGTATTGCTATCTTTTTAAGCTTTTCAGCAGCCGCAAATATGTTATTTTATGTACTATACGCATTTATATGCATATATGCAGAATGAAATAAATATCTAATAAAATTCTATATTTTCTAATTTTTGATTAATCGCAGCTTGCAGAATAGCACCATCATGCATTTGTAAAAGCCAAATAACAATACAGAACAACAGTTTAAATGCAAATTTTGGGGCTTTGTTGGAATAATATATATTCAATAAGAATTTTTTTGCATGCGCTTTTTTCATATTCCTCTTGATGTGTGTTCGTAATTGTTCTTACAGTCACGTATCGATTTGATGTTAACAACTACAAGGCCAATAAATACGGGGGAGATTCCCGGTTAACAATTGTTTACCTGAATATTTGAACTCTACTTTCTGCCATATTTATTTTCTTAGACAGTAAATCGGCTCGTAATTTTTATGAAATTCATTTAATTAAGCACATTTTTCATTTGATTCCCTACTAACATCATTTAACTCATTAAACATGATTGTTAAATAGCTCATAAAATCTGTTCCTTTGTATGTGTTTTTGTTTTGATTAATTTGTTTTTCTTTTTATATTTGTTCCAATTTTAGTGGTAGTGATTTTCCAATGGCGGACTTTGATACGATGCAGAATTTTGATGTATATAAGCTATAAGCACATTAAAAAATATACAGATCCACATGTTGGTATATTATATATTTATATATATAGAAACGTATAATCGAAATACATGCGTCAAATGTTAAATATAAACAAAAGAACCCTTTAAATATTTGCTAGAATTTGCCGCAATTATCGACGTCCTTTTGATGTTTACTGAACCCACTACCATATACAATAATCGGACACTTCGACTTTAAAACTATCAAACGTTTAACCTAAAAGTAATTTTACATAATTGGAATGCATCATTGTGGCATGTCTTTTTATTTTGGTATGTATTCAGTTAATTTTATAAGCTGATTTATTTAAAAAAGTTTGTTGGGTAGCCTAAACATATAAATATTCAGTAATATAAAAATATCTGGTTGTGATCTTCAATTTGTATCAAAAAAAAAAAAAAAAGTTGTTATCTGTGTTAGCTTAATATATATACACACACCCGCACACACATACAGAAGACTATGTTTGTTATAGTTAGTAACAAGTACAAGGCTTAAGGTAATTAAAAGTGTTTACACATTTTATAAAAAGTTATTCAACCAATTTTACTGTTAATCGAATTTATTGTTATATACACTTTTAAAAGTTAAATGACACTTTGTGCTATGCATGTAAACAAATTGCATACATATAAATATTAAATATTAAATGTTTATGAATTGCGTTTGGAGTGAACGAGGTGGTTTCAATATGAAGTGGTGCGGAAAGAAGCTACGTCCGTATGCTTTCGAAAGACTAATAATATGAAATTCAGTTTGAACTGAGGTAGCTATCAAAATACAAGAATCCAAGTAAAATGAAATGAAATTTTCGAAACAAATGCAACTATAAGTGTTAAGCGCTGTTAACTGTCTAAGCTACTAGTATGTTAGGCGTTCATTACTACAAATAATTTTTTTTACTTATTCTTGCAGCATTTGTGAAATCGCCAAAAATGAACAATCTAAAACGACAAGAGCAATGCATGCATATTGCGGCACTTCAACACAAAACACCTCCAGAATACACACAAATTATATGCATCTTATAATTCTTATATCAATTTCGAATGCTGACTTTATTATATTTTTTTCCTCGATATGTATCAACATGTGTTACGCATCGGCATGTGTGCATTTGTTTTTTTTTTTTTTTAGACACGACGTTGGTTTCGTTAATATCTGTAACGATATAACTAATTTAAATGAATTTAATTTAGTTAGATTTCATATAAACATTTGTTGAATCGAAATTTGTGAGTTTTACAATAAATGTATACGTTTGTTTTGATATTTAAGTTGATCACATACGTATTTCAATTGTTCTTATTTTAGTTATGTATTACGTATGTACGTATTATATACCAATTGCTTTATGTAAAAATCCATTTATAATTGGCTTCCACGCTGCAAATGCAAACAATTTTCATATGTGTACTATATTTTAATTGAGTATGAGTTAGGACAAAGTGTGCATTGCATTACAAATGCGTCATTAGTGTTGCTTTTGCCACCTACTAAGGATACAAAAGCACAATAAGTAAAAATTAATTATAAATATTTTTGTGTAAACGCCTAAGCTTTTGTCGTGAACTTTAAGAATTTTATTATACCCATAAGTGAAACAAGTTAATCAATAAAAAAATGCAAATTATATATATTATTATATATACAAAAATTAAAAATAAGGTTATTACACATTTTTTGCGCAGCTGCTAAGCAAACTCAATTTGAGCAACGACAAACCCTACATGTCTGTTCGTGTTGACGTAAAATTTCAAATTTTAAATGTTTTAATCTAAAACTCTTGCACACATTCCCACACATATAAACACAAGTAGAAACAACATTATTGCATCATCTTCAACAACAAAACACACACGCATTGATATTGGGAAATAATTCTTAAATGTGCAAACTAATTGATATGAATGGAAGTTTTTTTATATGTAAGCAATATACTAATTGAAAAACCTAAAGAACTATTCTTGTCAAAATGGCCAATAAAGATTTGATATTAACATTATTTGATAGAGTTTTACTTGTGTGTTTAAGGGTAAACTGTAAAAGCTTTTACTAATTGATCATTTTATTTGCAAACATCAATTTACTGATCGCCTTCGAATTTATTCATTGAATAAAATAAAGTAGGAATCAAGGAAATGAATTTAATACTCGGTTCTTTATTATGTTTTATTGAGATGTAATCATTTTAAAGGAGACTGTTTTTCAATTTTGGTTAGTACAGCATTTATCCTTAGGTCCATTTTTGCATGAGCACGAGCACTGCTGACTGCAAGCACAATTGTCGCCACATTTGGTTGCCGAGCACTGGCAGTCTACGTGAAGAATAGATGTAACTTCTAGGTACATTCGTTTTAAAAGGTAGAGTATGTTAACTTACTTGTTCCACAAGCTTTGCAACCCATTCTGTGTTAAGGTATGTTAATAGAGTTTAGCTGTTTTTCAATTGTATTCAACTTGACGTCTACTTACTGACTTTGTGTTTGAACCAGTAGCGTTGGCAATTTATAGATATCGAAACAACGCAATTTTGCACACAGTCTGCTTGTTGTATTCCCGTTTTGAGTCATAGCTCTAAACCGTTTTCTGGGCTTATCAGGGCGTCTGGAAAAAACGTAGCCGGCACGTTATCAGCGTATTATTTTGCGCACGTTGTCCGAGCGCAGCTGCTTTAATTTTTTTAATCATAAAGGCGTAACGTGCGCCAGCAATATTACAACCCGATAATTAGTCGTTATGCTGACATTGATAGAATAACTCTGCAGTCCGACGCAGCCGACTGCGGTATGTATGTATGTTTGTGTGCTTGCATGTTTGTATGTTTTTGTGCTTGTAAGTATCTATCTCCTCCGCCAGTATCTATCTCCTTACTAAATTTGGTTGATCTAGCTGTAAGGATGTGGAAAAGATGAGTGTTTACCGATTTTCAGTAATCGACCCTATCGATTTCCCAGCCTCCCAATAGGCGTAGAGCCCCAATCTTGACACTATTTGCGAAGTTTCAAGTCTCTAGCTTGAAGGGTGTCAAAAAAAGTTGCTCTTTATCTTCGGCATCGAGTATAAAAAATCAAGCTTAGCGACTAAACTCAAAATGCCTTGCAAAGGGTGCGTTAATAGTAAGTCAAATAAATTTTAATAAAATCCTGCTTATAGACTGCCCGTGGTCTGCAGGTGAGTGGGGTGGTAACTGCACCGGTCGTCAACAATGTCAATATGCCGTAGAAAGCGGTCACCAAGTGTCCTAAGTATGCTATATACGCAGTAACATATAAGGCGTGGTCTGTGCTCTAAATATATAAATATATCTTTATAGGTATAGTGGTTCGAAATGGTTCTTACTTGTGTTTTCTAAGCAATTGGAGTATCTTAGTTTGATTTGCATGCATGCAAAAACATTTCTCAGTTTAAAAGTTACCATATGTGAGTACTTTATAAACTTAAGTGTTGTCATTCAGCAAAAGTACACTTGAGGTACCGCAGTCTTTTAAATGCAATGCCACTAGTGGGGAAAACGTCTGAGTGGCCGAGCATGTCGTTTGGCAAGTCCATGGTATGTATGTTGTGCCCCCTTAAAAATACAGTTTGTTTGTTGTATTTTTGTAAGCAGGCTTCACTTTAGTGTGCAGACTGACTGACAGGTTGACAGGCATTTAAAAGGACAAACAGAAAGTGACTCTGAGTGTGAATTCAAAAAGTGCATTAGGGCAACCAATTGTAATTGACAATTTAAATATTGGCCAATCACAGAGTCAGGGGCTTGCCGCAAAAACTGAAAGCATTTAGTAGATTTTCAATTTCAGCGCTTTTAATACCGTTAAAAGGGCGGAAATGGCACCGCTCCTGAAAATAATTTTTCGCTGCGTTTTCCATGTTAATTTGTATAAGCGGAAATTCGACTTCAAACGTGATTGCAGCTATTTCCTCAGTTTTGGCAGTCAAAATGTCAATGGCACTTGATCCGCTTGCTTCGCTATGACACGCGATTATTTGCTACACAGAAGTTACATAGTAGGTAAACTAAGACAAAAAGCTTTAGTAAGAATAAAACTTATATATGGATAGTAAAATGAACTTAAAGTTGTAAGCAAATGTATTAAAGCTAATATTTATTTCTTATTCAAGTACGGACAGGTTACTATATTCAATTTAGGAAGATTTTTGCGCTTTTAAAAGAACATTGTAAGTTAAAATCGTATCGATTAATAGTGCCTTTCTTGTTGAAATACTTAAAAATTAAACGATTTTTACTTTATTTAACTTAAGCTATTGTTTTTACATAAGTGTGGCCTTAATGAAGGTCCAGCCTAGGCTGTCGTGAGATGCTGCCGTAAGGGGGTCACGTAATTACGTGACGCTCTTGTGGAAGTTGCAGGTAAAGCCAGACGCTGCGTATACGCGTTATGTGCGCCTTTTAATTTGCTGTCGCGGCTTGTAAGCGCAAACGCAAACAGTTAATTACGGCATTAAGTTTTCATGCCGCAGACAAGAAACGGAAAGCGAAACAACTGCAATGCGGGCACTTCGTGAGTGCATTGTCGTCCGGCTGAGAACCAAATGCTAAAGTCAAAAGACTGGAATGGAAAGAATGTGGCGCAACATCACTTATGCATAAGAACATTTTAACTGTTCGTTAGCCACTTTAAAGTTGAGCACGTTTCATGAAACATGACATGGCGAGAAGATGACTAGATGTCAAGCATGTATATCTTCTGCGTGTGAGTTTTGCCTTTTGGCTGGCTGACGTATTTTTTTCATTGTTGCAGCTTAGTGCCGAAATCAAAGCCAACCACAACACTTCTTGTTAAAGGCGACAACGACCAGATTGCACCCTTCTTTCTTTCCATTTTCGCTCTGCAGTATCAAAATATTCTTAATAATTTATTGCATTTTGTTTTGCTAAGCGCTTGAAACCTTGCTGTACTTTTTAACATAAATTAACAGATTAGTCCTTGCCTGCCAAATAGCTACAAAAAGTGTTTTCAACTTTCAGCATTTGCCTTTGCTTTAATGCCTGCTATAACAGCTGCTTTTTTTTCACTTCACAAGTGCGGCAAAATAAATGAAAACAGCGCTTAAATGTTGCCGTAAAACGGCACGCATTGTAAATGCTGTGGGTTAGCACTTTTTGCCACTATAAATCTGTACTATTTCACAATTTGCAATTATCTTTGGTATTCCTTTTTTGCATGTACAGACTTCGTGACTTGTAAGGTAGCAAGCATTTTGAGTTAAAAATATATTTTCAATTTGTTTTTCTTGCTTAGCCGACATATTGCTCGTTAAGTAAATGGAATGAAATGTCTTTATTGAAAAATAGTTAAAAATGTTTATTTAAGCTTGATTTTGAAGAGCGGATTAATTTAAAGATATTTTAGATTCCTAGTTTCAACGCTCCCAAATGAGTAATCAACCCAACCCAGCAGTTGTGGCTTAACATTAAGTGTAAACTCATTTCGTTTTCGATTTGTCGTTGATTTCCCAAAACACATTGAACACACTCACTGACATATAAATGTTGTCTTAGTGATGTCTTTGGCTTTAGCAAACACATTAAGCAGCATATCCTGGGTGCGTCTCAACCACCGGCTCGGATTTCCTGCATGACCCAGTATAGTAATGGCCAGAGGCTGACAGCAATTTGGGATGCACGACTGCACCAGTTCTTAGAGGCATACAATGTTAAAGGCAAGCCCAGTGCATTATGGTCTAGTCACAATGTCTGAATAGCTTTGACAACATGCAGTAGGCAGCGTGGCATTTGTTTTTTCAACGATGAAGATTGGTAGCTTCTACTTCTCACAGCTTAGATTTAGCGTAAGTCATACGTTTACTCATCAATATGTAGTTAAAGTGGTTGGTTAAGCTAAATGTTTGTTGCTTGTGAAACAGCAATCTCCACTCTATTTATGTTCTTGTCGTTGTGTGTGTGTTGTGTTAATAATGTAATGTTGCTAATTGAGCAAACTGCAGCAAACAGCTGCGACCGGTGTCCTGTCAGTTATACTGCGTGGCGCGCTCAGTTATCAGCCACCAGATTTTAGCTCCAAGCGCTGCTATGTCAGCGACAATTGTGCAACGTCTTTCGACGCATTCTGTGTGTGTGTTTGTGTGTGTGTGTTCTAGTATTCCTTGGAGCAATGCCCTTCTCGGCTCATTAACTAACAGCACACGTGCAAAAATCAATTTGCCTCGTCCTGCGCGGGTCGCACGCTCCACTTGAGTGCTTCAGTGCCGCCCTAGTCCCTAATGCCAGCAAGTGCAGCTAAAACAAGCACACAACGCGTTGTCCAAAGCAATCAAAGTCAATGGTTTAAGTAGAAAAATCATATACTTACTTACTTCTTTTCACAACGACAACAAAAGATATGTGCAGCCACTGGATGTTTTAATAAGAAGTCGCCCAATTAAGATAAAGTCATAAGTATGCAAGTGTCATATGTATATAATGCTGCTGCATTTGCTTCAACGCGCACCACATTGTTTGCGCCCAGCAATGTTCTAAGCGGGCATACCTTTTTCCTGCTGATGTTTATATAGAGAGAGAGCCGCATCGCGCTGATAAGTGCATCAATATGATGCTCAAATTATATGGCTTTACACCCCAGCACACCAATCGAGTCCCATCAGCATTACATAACAAGATAGCTATATCACATACACAGGAGCGGAGTAGTCATGTCATGCACAATGCAACTTTATACAGGAATTATGCATTATTTTTAGCAAATGTATTAAAGTAAAAAAATTTGCCAGTTTTAAATACAATTTATAAATCTGGCACGTAAACATATGAGCTGTTAACCATTTTTAATTAAATTACATATAAGTTTACATTTTAACTGACTTACTTCTAATACAGCAACCATATCTTTTAGACCATGAAAAGGATTTCTGTGGCTCTTTAGTTATAATCATTTACTGTAGTCTGCGGCATAGTGAAACGATATCAAATCTTGTCTATCTCTAAGGTCTGCATAGTCGATGGCCGTCAGCCTTATTTTAGCGTCGGTGGGTATCTCCTCATATTGCCCTGGCTGTTTTTGGTTGGCCGCAAAATTCGTGTAACTGTGTCTCACAAAATTGAAGTTCTGGCCCACGTTGTTCAGGAGGTCTTTAAAACTAATTTTTGGACTATTTTCAATTAACGGCTCTTGGTACTCACGCAGATAGTGTAGCAGAGCTATTGATGCTTTTGGCAACAAGGACAAACTTCCACCATTCTGCTTCGTTTTAAAGGAGTCTGGCTTCGAATGGTATATATATTTACGAAGACTTATGCAACTGGCTAATCTTCTTTGGTAACAATTGATTTGTTTTCTTGGTGAGCGCCTGTTTTTATTAACATTTGCCTTTGGCATAGCTCCAGCTTTGTGACAATAGTACAATCTGCCGCGAAAATTGTGCGGATTAGCGGCAAGTGCCAACTTAACGGACTCTTTGGATGTATAGAGTACTGTCGCGAACTTGAAGTGATCGTTGCGCTGATGAAGAGTGACACGCTTCAGATTTCCAAATGTGCAGAAGTGCTCAAAGACCTCATGATGGCCAATGTCTATATCCAAATTTCGCACATGCAAAATTCTTAGATTCTCCATGAAAGCGCGCGATTGCCCCGTTGATTGAAGACCTGCAGTTAAAAACCTGCTATTATGCATTGAACTCGTAATGGTTAGTAATACCCACCAATGTTTTTGTGAGCCAATGCAACATTAGCGTTATCTTTCGACTCGCGCATCCTTTTAGAGTGTACGTTAACTACGGTCTGCCTTTGCAGATTATTTTGTGCTAGATTTAGTTCCTTTGAATCCTTGCATCCACGTTTTCGGCAATTGAACGCCACGGTAGGTTGCGTATTGTTCATTTTCGTATCAAATTGTGAATGCTCAATGTGACTTGTACAAATAAAATGAAGTAAAATTAAAGGCATGCTATGTTTGACATTTCGAATTTGACAAGCATAATTTTATGTCATATCCCATTTTAATTACTTTGTAATGTTGTGAAATGTCTACAACTGTTTGTATATTTCTCGCAAATAAGCCCAAACATGCCCAAAACCTTAACACTGACATGAAAATTATTGGCCGACAGGTAAACATTTTTTTGTAGTCCTATTCTATATAAATATAAAAAAAATCAAATTTAATCATTTGAACAACTAGCACTTTCATAATGGTCTAATTAATTTGCTCAAATAATAATGTCATATTCATATTGCCATACCGATAAGGACGTTAATATTTTCAATTTCGCTACTGTACTAAAACACTCTTAAAAGTTTGGGGCAACGCATCGCACATTGTTGTACAGTCTATAAGCCTGCTTTGCAAAAGAAAAGAAGAAAAAACAAGTGGAAACGTTGCAGTCCGACGCAACCGACTGCGGTATACTCTTTACCAGTATTGAAACCGGTAATAAGAGGACTGATTGCAAAGGAGTACGGATGCGGCAGGGGTGTACGCTGCTTTAAATATTCTCTAATGCAGATGGGGATGCCAACAGCTATTTTCCTTCCAAATTAGGTTACTCTAGCTCAAAGTTTGTAAAAGGTATCGAAAGGGGGGCTGGGGGCGGATTTGGTGGATGTGGCATCCAAACTTTTGATGCAGTTTTTTTGGATGTCATCATCACCTATCTTGGCACCATATTTGGTGGTTATAGCTCAAAAACTGTGGGAGATATATGCTTTTCTGATTTCAAAATGCGGGGGCTGGGGGCAGAACGGGTGGGCGTAGCTCCAAAATCTTTGATGCAGTTTTGTTAGGGGTTGCTAGTAGCTATCTTCTTACCAAATTTGGTAGTTCTAGCTGTAAGGATGTGCGAAATATGTGGATTTATCAGTTTTGACCTATCGAATTTATCGATTTGCCAGCCCTCCCCCCCCCCCCCCCAGTTATCGCGTAGCCCCCCCCACCGTTGTTTGTATGTTTGTTTGTATGTATGTATGTATGGATGAATGTATGTGTGTTTAAGCGTGAAAAAATTGTCAAAACCTGTAAAAATTCTAGCTAAAATACCAGGCGAACAGAAGTCAGCAAAAGGTGATTTTGTTGAGCTGCATCAATCAAATAGACCTCAAAGAAGGGTGACAGAGAAGAGCGCAAAGCTAAGTGCGCTCAAGGGCAAGCTCAGCCCATTTTGTTAATATTAACTCAACAAAATCACATGCAGCTGACTTCTGTTTGCCTGGTACTTTAGCAAGAAACTCTGCAAGTTTTACACATTTTACCAAGCTCCAACACACAATCATACAATCATAATTACACACATTATTACCTATCTTTATACATACATACAAATTAACATACACACAAACATACATTAAGACAAACAAATGTACAAATTCCAAATAAAGTACCAGGCGAACAGAAGTCAGCAGCAGGTGGTTTTGTTGAGTTAAAAAAACAGGGAATAAACAAATCTGCCAAAAAATCGACTTGGGCATTGGTAAAATCTTTCGACTTCCATAACTTCGGCAAAACTGACCCGATTTTCAAAAGCAATGTCTTGAAAGTCGTGGTTTGGCACCAAGAATAAAACTGCATTTAAGAAATTTCATTTAAATAAAATTCGATTTTTGGTCAAAATTCATGTTAAAATTTTATGCCAATAAATCGACATCATCATTTGGCAAATCTTTCGACTTCCATAACTTCGGCGAAACTGACCCGATTTTCAAAAGCAATGTCTTGAAAGTCATGGTTTGGCACCAAAAATAAAACTGCATTTAAGAAATTTCATTTAAATAAAATTCGATTTTTGGTCAAAATTCATGTTAAAATTTTATGCCAAGAAATCGACATCATCATTTGGCAAATCTTTCGACTTCCATAACTTCGGCAAAACTGACCCGATTTTCAAAAGCAATGTCTTGAAAGTCATGGTTTGGCACCAAGAATAAAACTGCATTTAAGAAATTTCATTTAAATAAAATTCGATTTTTGGTCAAAATTCATGTTAAAATTTTATGCCAAGAAATCGACATCATCATTTGGCAAATCTTTCGACTTCCATAACTTCGGCAAAACTGACCCGATTTTCAAAAGCAATGTCTTGAAAGTCATGGTTTGGCACCAAGAATAAAACTGCATTTAAGAAATTTCATTTAAATAAAATTAGATTTTTGGTCAATATTCATGTTAAAATTTTATGCCAATAAATCGACATCATCATTTGGCAAATCTTTCGACTTCCATAACTTCGGCAAAACTGACCCGATTTTCAAAAGCAATGTCTTGAAAGTCATGGTTTGACACCAAGAATAAAACTGCATTTAAGAAATTTCATTTAAATAAAATTCGATTTTTGGTCAATATTCATGTTAAAATTTTATGCCAATAAATCGACATCATCATTTGGCAAATCTTTCGACTTCCATAACTTCGGCAAAACTGACCCGATTTTCAAAAGCAATGTCTTGAAAGTCATGGTTTGGCACCAAGAATAAAACTGCATTTAAGAAATTTCATTTAAATAAAATTCGATTTTTGGTCAAAATTCATGTTAAAATTTTATGCCAATAAATCGACATCATCATTTGGCAAATCTTTCGACTTCCATAACTTCGGCAAAACTGACCCGATTTTCAAAAGCAATGTCTTGAAAGTCATGGTTTGGCACCAAGAATAAAACTGCATTTAAGAAATTTCATTTAAATAAAATTCGATTTTTGGTCAAATTCATGTTAAAATTTTATGCCAATAAATCGACATCATCATTTGGCAAATCTTTCGACTTCCATAACTTCGGCAAAACTGACCCGATTTTCAAAAGCAATGTCTTGAAAGTCATGGTTTGGCACCAAGAATAAAACTGCATTTAAGAAATTTCATTTAAATAAAATTCGATTTTTGGTCAAATTCATGTTAAAATTTTATGCCAAGAAATCGACATCATCATTTGGCAAATCTTTCGACTTCCATAACTTCGGCAAAACTGACCCGATTTTCAAAAGCAATGTCTTGAAAGTCATGGTTTGGCACCAAGAATAAAACTGCATTTAAGAAATTTCATTTAAATAAAATTCGATTTTTGGTCAGAATTCATGTTACAATTTTATGCCAATAAATCGACATCATCATTTGGCAAATCTTTCGACTTCCATAACTTCGGCAAAACTGACCCGATTTTCAAAAGCAATGTCTTGAAAGTCGTGGTTTGGCACCAAGAATAAAACTGCATTTAAGAAATTTCATTTAAATAAAATTCGATTTTTGGTCAAAATTCATGTTAAAATTTTATGCCAATAAATCGACATCATCATTTTGCAAATCTTTCGACTTCCATAACTTCGGCAAAACTGACCCGATTTTCAAAAGCAATGTCTTGAAAGTCATGGTTTGGCACCAAGAATAAAACTGCATTTAAGAAATTTCATTTAAATAAAATTCGATTTTTGGTCAATACGCATGTTACAATTTTATGCCAAGAAATCGACATCATCATTTGGCAAATCTTTCGACTTCCATAACTTCGGCAAAACTGACCCGATTTTCAAAAGCAATGTCTTGAAAGTCATGGTTTGACACCAAGAATAAAACTGCATTTAAGAAATTTCATTTAAATAAAATTCGATTTTTGGTCAAAATTCATGTTAAAATTTTATGCCAATAAATCGACATCATCATTTGGCAAATCTTTCGACTTCCATAACTTCGGCAAAACTGACCCGATTTTCAAAAGCAATGTCTTGAAAGTCATGGTTTGGCACCAAGAATAAAACTGCATTTAAGAAATTTCATTTAAATAAAATTAGATTTTCAGTCAAAATTCATGTTCAAATTTTATGCCAAGAAATCGACATCATAATTTGGCAAATCTTTCGACTTCCATAACTTCGGCAAAACTGACCCGATTTTCAAAAGCAATGTCTTGAAAGTCATGGTTTGGCACCAAGAATAAAACTGCATTTAAGAAATTTCATTTAAATAAAATTCGATTTTTGGTCAAATTCATGTTAAAATTTTATGCCAATAAATCGACACCATCATTTGGCAAATCTTTCGACTTCCATAACTTCGGCAAAACTGACCCGATTTTCAAAAGCAATGTCTTGAAAGTCATGGTTTGGCACCAAGAATAAAACTGCATTTAAGAAATTTCATTTAAATAAAATTCGATTTTTGGTCAATATTCATGTTAAAATTTTATGCCAAGAAATCGACACCATCATTTGGCAAATCTTTCGACTTCCATAACTTCGGCAAAACTGACCCGATTTTCAAAAGCAATGTCTTGAAAGTCATGGTTTGGCACCAAGAATAAAACTGCATTTAAGAAATTTCATTTAAATAAAATTCGATTTTTGGTCAAAATTCATGTTAAAATTTTATGCCAATAAATCGACATCATCATTTGGCAAATCTTTCGACTTCCATAACTTCGGCAAAACTGACCCGATTTTCAAAAGCAATGTCTTGAAAGTCATGGTTTGGCACCAAGAATAAAACTGCATTTAAGAAATTTCATTTAAATAAAATTCGATTTTTGGTCAAAATTCATGTTAAAATTTTATGCCAATAAATCGACATCATCATTTGGCAAATCTTTCGACTTCCATAACTTCGGCAAAACTGACCCGATTTTCAAAAGCAATGTCTTGAAAGTCATGGTTTGGCACCAAGAATAAAACTGCATTTAAGAAATTTCATTTAAATAAAATTCGATTGTTGGTCAAAATTCATGTTAAAATTTTATGCCAATAAATCGACATCATCATTTGGCAAATCTTTCGACTTCCATAACTTCGGCAAAACTGACCCGATTTTCAAAAGCAATGTCTTGAAAGTCATGGTTTGGCACCAAGAATAAAACTGCATTTAAGAAATTTCATTTAAATAAAATTCGATTTTTGGTCAATATTCATGTTAAAATTTTATGCCAAGAAATCGACATCATCATTTGGCAAATCTTTCGACTTCCATAACTTCGGCAAAACTGACCCGATTTTCAAAAGCAATGTCTTGAAAGTCATGGTTTGGCACCAAGAATAAAACTGCATTTAAGAAATTTCATTTAAATAAAATTCGATTTTTGGTCAAAATTCATGTTAAAATTTTATGCCAATAAATCGACATCATCATTTGGCAAATCTTTCGACTTCCATAACTTCGGCAAAACTGACCCGATTTTCAAAAGCAATGTCTTGAAAGTCATGGTTCGGCACCTAGAAAAAAACTGCATTTAAGAAATTTCATTTAAACAAAATTCGATTTTTGGTCAAAACTCATGTTAAAATTTTATGCCAATAAATCGACATCATCATTTGGCAAATCTTTCGACTTCCATAACTTCGGCAAAACTGACCCGATTTTCAAAAGCAATGTCTTGAAAGTCATGGTTTGACACCAAGAATAAAACTGCATTTAAGAAATTTCATTTAAATAAAATTCGATTTTTGGTCAATATTCATGTTAAAATTTTATGCCAATAAATCGACATCATCATTTGGCAAATCTTTCGACTTCCATAACTTCGGCAAAACTGACCCGATTTTCAAAAGCAATGTCTTGAAAGTCATGGTTTGGCACCAAGAATAAAACTGCATTTAAGAAATTTCATTTAAATAAAATTCGATTTTTGGTCAATATTCATGTTAAAATTTTATGCCAATAAATCGACATCATCATTTGGCAAATCTTTCGACTTCCATAACTTCGGCAAAACTGACCCGATTTTCAAAAGCAATGTCTTGAAAGTCATGGTTTGGCACCAAGAATAAAACTGCATTTAAGAAATTTCATTTAAATAAAATTCGATTTTTGGTCAATATGCATGTTAAAATTTTATGCCAATAAATCGACATCATCATTTGGCAAATCTTTCGACTTCCATAACTTCGGCAAAACTGACCCGATTTTCAAAAGCAATGTCTTGAAAGTCATGGTTTGGCACCAAGAATAAAACTGCATTTAAGAAATTTCATTTAAATAAAATTCGATTTTTGGTCAATATTCATGTTAAAATTTTATGCCAATAAATCGACATCATCATTTGGCAAATCTTTCGACTTCCATAACTTCGGCAAAACTGACCCGATTTTCAAAAGCAATGTCTTGAAAGTCATGGTTTGGCACCAAGAATAAAACTGCATTTAAGAAATTTCATTTAAATAAAATTCGATTTTTGGTCAAATTCATGTTAAAATTTTATGCCAATAAATCGACATCATCATTTGGCAAATCTTTCGACTTCCATAACTTCGGCAAAACTGACCCGATTTTCAAAAGCAATGTCTTGAAAGTCATGGTTTGGCACCAAGAATAAAACTGCATTTAAGAAATTTCATTTAAATAAAATTCGATTTTTGGTCAATATTCATGTTAAAATTTTATGCCAAGAAATCGACATCATCATTTGGCAAATCTTTCGACTTCCATAACTTCGGCAAAACTGACCCGATTTTCAAAAGCAATGTCTTGAAAGTCATGGTTTGGCACCAAGAATAAAACTGCATTTAAGAAATTTCATTTAAATAAAATTCGATTTTTGGTCAAAATTCATGTTAAAATTTTATGCCAATAAATCGACATCATCATTTGGCAAATCTTTCGACTTCCATAACTTCGGCAAAACTGACCCGATTTTCAAAAGCAATGTCTTGAAAGTCATGGTTTGGCACCAAGAATAAAACTGCATTTAAGAAATTTCATTTAAATAAAATTCGATTTTTGGTCAAATTCATGTTAAAATTTTATGCCAAGAAATCGACATCATCATTTGGCAAATCTTTCGACTTCCATAACTTCGGCAAAACTGACCCGATTTTCAAAAGCAATGTCTTGAAAGTCATGGTTTGGCACCAAGAATAAAACTGCATTTAAGAAATTTCATTTAAATAAAATTCGATTTTTGGTCAATATTCATGTTAAAATTTTATGCCAAAAATCGACATCATCATTTGGCAAATCTTTCGACTTCCATAACTTCGGCAAAACTGACCCGATTTTCAAAAGCAATGTCTTGAAAGTCATGGTTTGGCACCAAGAATAAAACTGCATTTAAGAAATTTCATTTAAATAAAATTCGATTTTTGGTCAAATTCATGTTAAAATTTTATGACCAAAAATCGACATCATCATTTGGCAAATCTTTCGACTTCCATAACTTCGGCAAAACTGACCCGATTTTCAAAAGCAATGTCTTGAAAGTCATGGTTTGGCACCAAGAATAAAACTGCATTTAAGAAATTTCATTTAAATAAAATTCGATTTTTGGTCAAATTCATGTTAAAATTTTATGCCAATAAATCGACATCATCATTTGGCAAATCTTTCGACTTCCATAACTTCGGCAAAACTGACCCGATTTTCAAAAGCAATGTCTTGAAAGTCATGGTTTGGCACCAAGAATAAAACTGCATTTAAGAAATTTCATTTAAATAAAATTCGATTTTTGGTCAAATTCATGTTAAAATTTTATGCCAATAAATCGACATCATCATTTGGCAAATCTTTCGACTTCCATAACTTCGGCAAAACTGACCCGATTTTCAAAAGCAATGTCTTGAAAGTCATGGTTTGGCACCAAGAATAAAACTGCATTTAAGAAATTTCATTTAAATAAAATTCGATTTTTGGTCAAATTCATGTTAAAATTTTATGCCAAGAAATCGACATCATCATTTGGCAAATCTTTCGACTTCCATAACTTCGGCAAAACTGACCCGATTTTCAAAAGCAATGTCTTGAAAGTCATGGTTTGGCACCAAGAATAAAACTGCATTTAAGAAATTTCATTTAAATAAAATTCGATTTTTGGTCAAAATTCATGTTAAAATTTTATGCCAATAAATCGACATCATCATTTGGCAAATCTTTCGACTTCCATAACTTCGGCAAAACTGACCCGATTTTCAAAAGCAATGTCTTGAAAGTCATGGTTTGGCACCAAGAATAAAACTGCATTTAAGAAATTTCATTTAAATAAAATTCGATTTTTGGTCAAATTCATGTTAAAATTTTATGCCAAGAAATCGACATCATCATTTGGCAAATCTTTCGACTTCCATAACTTCGGCAAAACTGACCCGATTTTCAAAAGCAATGTCTTGAAAGTCATGGTTTGGCACCAAGAATAAAACTGCATTTAAGAAATTTCATTTAAATAAAATTCGATTTTTGGTCAAATTCATGTTAAAATTTTATGCCAAGAAATCGACATCATCATTTGGCAAATCTT
Organism: Scaptomyza flava; assembly: GCA_030179655.1. Taxonomy (NCBI): domain Eukaryota; kingdom Metazoa; phylum Arthropoda; class Insecta; order Diptera; family Drosophilidae; genus Scaptomyza; species Scaptomyza flava. The sequence continues at coordinate 133,705 of JARNME010000012.1, forward strand.
TCGACTTCCATAACTTCGGCAAAACTGACCCGATTTTCAAAAGCAATGTCTTGAAAGTCATGGTTTGGCACCAAGAATAAAACTGCATTTAAGAAATTTCATTTAAATAAAATT